>CANXYC010027902.1:0-13196 GCA_948193065.1 Aleurites moluccanus
GGGAGGGATGTTATATTCCCTAGTGCACTTTATGATAGTGCTGAGTATTGAATTTCATAAAATAACCCAATCCTGTTATATCATATGTGTGCTATCTTGTACATAGGATACTTAAATAATCTTTATATTGATAATTATACATATACTTCTTTATTTATTCAATTGTTATATTATATTGAATTTTACAGCCATTCATGAGCATTTACTGCATCTTTATACATTTGGATTCACTGAGTATTTTTATACTCACTCCCCCTAGTGGTTTACAATTTTCAGGTCTGCAGTGAGACACGCTTTACATTGGCATCTCCTACTCCTGCCTTGGAAGTTTTCTAGTGATCATGTAAATATTCAACTCCAAAAGAATATGTAAATAATGTACATAATAGAGGTTCCATGGTACTGTATATTAAGGAGTGGCATGTAGATATATGTTAAGTTTGCATCTTTATAGTTTTGCATACTGATGATGTTATGGATGTATATGATATGCTATGTATGGACATGACTGGATGTACAGATATATGTATATATTGAGTTGTTGATGAAGATCCAGAGGGATCATTGACTTGAGAGTGATTGTAGATGATTATTAGAAGTGTTGTGTGCTTGTCTTATTTTTGGGCATAGTCATATTATAGAGGAGATGCTGTCGAATTTTCTGCAACATTTCTATGTTAATTAAGCTGTTTATATGAATTGCATGCCATATAGTATAGTTAATTGGGTTCTTTGAGGTACTGGTAGCTTATGCAACACCTGTACCCTAGTACCATTGCGGCTGCCAGGTTGGGTCGTGACATATAAATTCTAATTTCTCTAACATTAATTACCATAAATAACTTAAAATTGCTTGCAATAAATTCTATACACCTTTTATTAATTATTCTAACCAACAGACTTAAATAAATCTAAAAGAAAATAACTTTGGAAGTAAATTTACCTTATTTCTCCAAAATTGAATTTCTTGAGATTTCTTGCTTAAATATGATGATTTCTACCTTAATATAGAATAATCTAGAAGTCTAATGCATTAATTTGAGTATTAATGCCTTAAAAAATAAAATTGAACTGATATGAGAAAAGACTGAAATTAACGAAGAAAGAAGGAAGGAAAAATTGTGAAAAATGCTACTGGGCTATTGGGTTAAATAGACAACTGTCCCAGAAATCTCACTTGCCATCTCTCCAATCCGCCTTGGTAAAGCTACCTCGCATATACTAGCTCGCCAAACTGATCTGGTAATGCCACTTTACTAATCCAACTCGCATATACCACCTCGCATATGCTGCCTTACCAAATTCTCTTCACGAACTCTTCCTCGCTCCAAATCCTGCTCGCAAATTACCACTTGGCATATTCCCTCTTCGTATAATGCCACCTCACCTTTCCTCTTCGCCAAATCCTCTTCTCCAAAGCCTCTTCGCCAAATCCTCTTCGCCAAAGCCTCTTCGCCAAAACCTCTTCGCCAAATCCTCTTCGCCAAATCCTCTTTGCCAAGTCCTCTTTGCCAAAGCCTCTTTGGCAATCTCACCTCGCCACTTCGCCACTTTGCGACTTCGCCAACTCGCATTTCTAGCTCGCAAAATGCCACTCCGCATTTTGCCAGCTCGCCATACCAAGACTTTGCTAAGTTGAAACCTTCCTGGACAACTTACACTTAACCAACTCGCAACTGAGCTACAAATATCCAAACTTACTAATTCTTTTTGCCACTTAAAATAGACATGCAGGGACTCAACATATCCAAAATTCAAATCACAAAAGCAACTACACAGACCAGGTGACTCTCCAAATTCACCCAGACTTACCACCCCCACAATCCATCTGAATAGTCCTGAGAAAATCCACTCTCCACTGAGATATACTTACCCAAAAATCTTGAAATTTTACAGTCAATATTACAACACATAAAGAAACATTTTTTTTTATGTTTATACCTTTAGCTCATTCTATCTCAATCATTCCCATAAATTCCAAACAAACAGAGACTTCCTGCAAAAATACTCAACCAGACCAGTCCTGTTCAAAGAGGCATAACTCCTCACACACATAGAATTCTACCAAGCCATTTTACAGAATTATAAATAAGGAATAAATTCACAACTTTCATGTTTTACACTTCACTAAATTATTTCTCTAAAAATATGCAATCAACCTCATAATTTCCTGCGACCAGAAATTTCTGGATTCCTCAAAACATTCATTTGAGTATTAATGCCTTAGAAAATAAAATAGAACTAGTCTGAGAAAATACTGAAATTAACGAAGAAAGAAGGAAGGAAAAATCATGAAAAATACTATTGGGCTGCTGGGTTAAATACACCACTGCCCCAGAAAACTCGCTTGCCAGCTCGCCAATCCGCCTCGGCAAAGCTACCTCGCATATGCCAGCTCGCTATTCCCAGCTCGCCAAACTGATCCTGCAATGCCACTTCGCTAATCCAACTCACATATGCCACCTCGCATATGCTACCTCGCCAAACTCTCTTCTCGAACTCTTCCTCGCGCCAAATCCTGCTCGCAAATTGCCACTTCGCATATTCCCTCTTCGCATGATGCCTTTTCGTATAATGCCACCTCGCCTTTCCTCTTCACCAAATCCTCTTCGCCAAAGCCTCTTCGCCAGAGCCTCTTCGCCAAAGCCTCTTCGCCAAAACCTCTTCGCCAAAGCCTCTTCACCAAATCCTCTTTGCCAAAGCCTCTTCGCCAAAACCTCTTCACCAAATCCTCTTCGCCAAAGCCTCTTCGCCAAAACCTCTTTGCCAAATCCTCTTTGCCAAGTCCTCTTCGCCAAATCCTCTTTGGAAATCTCACTTCTCCAGCTCGCATTGCCAGCTCGCAAAATGCCACTCCACATTTTGCCGGCTCCCCATACCAAGACTTTGCTAAGTTGAAACCTTCCTGGACAACTTACACTTAACCAACTCGCAATTGAGCTACAAATATCCAAACTTACTAATTCTTTTTGCCACCTAAAATAGACATGCAAGGGCTCAAATATCCAAAATTCAAATCACAAAAGTAACTACAAAGACTATGGTGACTCTCCAAAATCACCTAGACTTACCACCCCTACAATCCATCCGAACAGTCTTGAGAAAATCCACTCTCCACTAAGATATACTTATCCAAAAATCCTGAAATTTTACAGTCAACATCACAACACATAAAAAAACATTTTTCATGTCTATACCTTTAGCTCATTCTATCTCAGTCATTCCCAGAAATTCCAAACAGACAGAGACTTCCTATAGAAATACTCAACCAGACCAGTCCTATTCAAAGAGGCATAACTCCACACACACACAGAATTCTGCCAAGCCATTTTATAGAATTATAAATAATGTATAAATTCACAACTTTCATGTTTTACACTTCACCAAATTATTTCTCTAAGAACATGCAATCAACCTCATAATTTCCTGCGATAAAAAATTTTTGGATTCCTCAAAACATTCATATCCTTTATTAATTTAAATTCATCAATTACACAATAAATAAAATATAATAAAATGGCAGATATTACATTTTTGGTTGATTCTTTGGAAAGGTTGGATGTAATAACCTAGAAAGTCATATCTTATATACATAATTTAATTCTTAGTATGTGGTTTAAAAGTATTGAAATGATGAGAAATAATTTTAGAGACACAGTTAGAAAGAAAATGAAATACTTTTCTGAAAATTGTCGGTGTTGGAAACACTGCCGAGAAAATAGCAGTCCGAGTAATAGTTGAATTTCTAATTCTGACTAGGGGTAATGATCACATAAATGCATGTGTAATTACGATAAAAAGAAAGAGGATAAAAATATTTAGGAATATTGAAAAAGTAAGTAATGGTAAAATCGTAAATAAATAGAACTTTAAGGGGAATAGTGAAAATTGGTCTATCTGGATTTCAGAATGACTCTGAAACTATTTTTATAAATAAGTATAAATAAAAATAAGCTTTTTGAATCCTCACTTTGAAATCCAATTCTCAACATAATTGTCATAATAAATTACAGAAGAAGTTGGGGTCAAAGTATGAATACTTGATAGTTTAAGAACCAAAATGAAATTTGCCAATCTTGAATTAATATATAAGCAACACTTAGCATTTTTTTTTGTTCATATTCTTCTTGTTCTTTAGTTGGCTGAACCTCCTCTCTCATTTCTCCCTCCATTTTCAAGTTCTTTCTTAAGGCAAAATCAAAGAAAACTTAAAATCAACCTTTTATTTCTTGTTTTCCATCTTTGAATTGCTTGGAAAATCAAAGAATTTCAAGAACCATCATCCTTGGATTTTTGGCTCACTCTTCCATATAAGGTAACCAAGTGATTTTTTTAATTTTATGGTTTATTTTGATGATTTAGAAGTTAATTAGAATGGATTTTGGGGTTAATTGCATCAATTGATGCATTTGTTAGATTTTCCCTCTTTTCCAAACCCTAATGGAAGTTGTATGTTTTGACTTGATGATTTAGTGTTAGGTTATATTATTTAAGCTTAGAACATGTTAATTGGAGGCTAATGGATGATTAATTTGTGATTGGTTTAGTGTAGAAAATCAAGAATTCACAAGTTATGCTTATTGCCTCCTTCGAAGCTTTTGGGTGGAAATGAATTTTCCTAAGCAATTGGAAGCATTTGGTGAGTCTTATATGCATCCTTTAACCTGCCTAATGCATTGGAATTGAAATTGGAAACCATATATGGAAGCATATTTTTGGCCGAACCCTTGTTACTATTCACTTTCTTTGATTTTGTTTGATTTTTTCTTTATATTCTTTAGCCAATTTGATTCCTTAAATGTTGTTTAATAGTGTATATTTATTACCTATTGTGTTGCCTACAATGTGAGCTTGTTGTTTGATGAATTGGGCATGTCAACTTTGCACCAAAACCTAACCTAAAGGCTTGCCCTATTATGCCCACCATGTGTTTGATGAAATGCCTAGTTGTAATTCCATAGGCCTATCACATTCTTCTTCCATAGGCCTACCATTTGAATGCCATCGTCTCCAGCAATATTGGCATGCCAATTGGCCTACCAATTTCTTTTGTATAACCAATCTTTGTTCCATACCTTTGTTGTTTACTAAACCGATTATCATTGATTATATATCATCTATTGCTATGCCATTGATTAAATTGTTACTTGATCTGAATGATATTGAGCTTATTGCCATTGGTGATACCATTATTTCATATTGGTATCTATTGATATGATTTTCACTTGTATTGACCTAAATGTAGTTTGATAGAGCTGTCGCTCCGACAGGATAGTGGGTACATACTGTTGGCAATGTGCACATTGATATTGATGCCCTAGCTGGGAAGGGTTATTGGTCCTAGCCATAAGACCTGATCAATCTTATATTTACTTGATATGAGATCTACTGTGTGATTACACATAGTCTACGTGTTTCAGGGCCCTATATCTGTCTTACCATATGATTCCATGCCATTGATATGACCATTGATCTTCCTGTCATATTCTGTCATTGATTCTGTAAACCAACATTATTGATATTGGTACTATTGTCACCTTATTTTTTATTATTCCTTTTGATCCATATTATTTTATTTGGCGATGCATATAGATTCACTGAGTATCTTATATACTCACCTTTTCCTTATTTAGCCATTTCAGGGGAAGAGTAGATTGTAGAATCCCAACTTCAGTCATTCTGTGGATTTCTACTGACAGCTGATAATAATGTAAATATATTAAATACTGTATTTTGATGTTTATGTTCTAGCTGCTCCATGGGATATGTATGAGTTAGTTAGGATATGAACATATATATGTATATGTGATGATGCTTTACAATATATGATATGATATATGATGATGGATGTTACAACCAACAACACTAAATTTCAGACAATTTTACAAAATTATAGAATGAATAGTAACTAAGTAAAATGAATAATAAATTGATGGTTATAGATATTGCATGTGATACTGGGTTCTACAGGTGCCGGTTGCCATTGGCATCTCCTGCGTCCTAGAACCGTCGCGATATGAAAATGGGTTGTGTCATTAGAAGACATATTTCTTTGGTTTTTCCTTCTCCATGGTTCAACCATCCCTTTTCCTTTTCCTATTTCTATTCTCTTCTTATATGTACAAAGCCAAACTAAAATAAAAATGAAGACAAAAAATAGAATGTTCTAGCATTTTGGTGATTTGTCACTTATTTAATTAATTAATAAATCAATTAATCATTTTCTATCAAAAATTCATCTCCTCCACCACTATGGCTGGCCACCTCATCTCATTTCTAGAATGGGTGGGTCCCACAACTTTGTTTAATTGTATTTTTGGCCTAAAATTTTATTTATTTGTATTTTTGACCCCAAAACTTTCTGTAATTTATTATGTCTATTCTATTTAGAATCAACATCAAGTGTGGGGAGTGAAATACCTTATTTTAAGTTGTTCTATCTTTAAAAATAGTTTTGGGTCATTTCTGGATCCCAAACAGTGGATTTCTAAAATTACTCCTAAAGTTGCCTTTATTTACAATTTTGCCATTACTCTTATTTTTAGTGTTCCAAAATATTTTTCAACTCTTTTTTTTTCACCATAATTTCACATAAAATTAACTTATTTAATCCCCCCTAAGATTGGGTCAAAAATTCTTAAATTAGCCGGACTGCTATTTTCCAGGCAATGTTTTCAACACCGACGATTTCCGGAAAAGTATTTCATTTATATTCTAACTGTGTCTCTAAAATTATTTCCAATCATTTCAATGATTTCAAACTACAAACTAAAAACTAAACCATCCATTCAAGATAAAATCTCCTAGGGTATTATATTCTACCCCCTTAAATAAAATTTGTCCTCGAATTTTCTCATCTAATACTATAAACATCGATATACGTACCTTAAATAGTCTCCAATCATCTTTGTAAATACTTTCTCTATATCGCTTATCATTTTACTTGACTAATGTACCAAATTTCATAGTCTTCTTATCATTTGCGCTATTCCATAATTCTCATATCATTTATTATCAATATACAATCTATAATCCATAAACATTTAATAATACAGTACCTAAACTTTTAATATACTATACTTTAATATTTTCAATCACCTTATCAATATCATTCCATTAATCTTTTATTTTTTTTTGTACTTTATCACTTCGACCATTAACTCGTTTCCCATGAGCATATTACTTAAACTTCAATAATCAATAACTTAATATTAATTTACTCAGGTTTGAACCTCAATAATTAGTTATGTATACTATTATAGGAACTATTAGTATATCCGTTACTTCTCATTTTATTTAATTGCTATAACATGTATTTATTCTTTCATTAGAATCATATTCTTAACTTTTCACTATTCTATGCCTTTATAGCTCCATATTCTCTATTATTTGAAATCATCTATCATACTTACTCATCATTAGTGAACACATTCTATCATCCAATCATTTACAATAACATTATTGTTATTATGCTATTACTTATAATACATATTGAAAGTTGATACTAACATAATCAATATTAACTTATCATATATGGATTCAATCTGTACAATAATCTCTTTTAGTCACTTTCAATTCTCATTCGCTTTCAATTTACAATCACTTTTATCAATTATCAATAAGCACTTCTTTTTATCTTACATAGTAATTTTATACACACACATATATAACTAGAAGGTGAAAATCATAAGGGATAATGCTGATAGCTATATTAATAGAAAACTTCAAATGACGAGATGGGAATCTTATACTCCATGGTATACTTATTAACTCATTGATACCTATGACACATATTCTAAACCTTTAGCTCTGATACCACCTCTGTCACGACCTACTTTTAGATCACGACGGTCCTAGGGCAGGGGTAGACTGAAGATCATTGGAAACCCGTAAAACCCATGAACTATCCATTTACCAAATCATTCAATTAATATTAACTCATTCTTAAATGCCTAAATCCCATTTATTACTTATAAATTTTAAAGAAAATTTGCTAGAATTTCCTTTGTAATTTTAACCCTATCATAGACCCAAAACTGGGTCTTTCATAAATTACACAGTCTGCACTAAAATTATTTTTTACACTCCCAATAATTTGCCTTCCTTATAACCTCAACTTCATAGTTTCACAGACATATATAGCAGTTCTAAATCTCTTTTAAAACATGTGAATATTATTTTAGCATTTTCAGTATCACTATCTCTATCACTTTACTATCATTGTCATTATCAATCATTATATATTACACATTACATTTTGAATGCCACTGAATCATCAATTACTTCACTGTTCATATTTCTCTATAGTACTCAATCATCTAATTATACACAGTATCATGGAGCTCTATGAGTTGACATTTATAACCTTTAGAGAATAAAATCTACCTTGATATATTTGACATTCCAAGTCGGAAAAGAAATTGACTTGGAATCATCTTCCTCTATCTCATTCCTGTAAAAATTATAAACCACTATTTAGTGAGTATAAAATACTTAATGAACATGTATACATCATTAAACAGGAGATATAAACATATGATAACAAAAGATGCCAATGGAAGTCAAATACCAATAAATACAATGAAGAATATTAATATATTCAATTTGCTTGTCAAAGATTAATTAATTTGCACACCAAATGTCTTTGGAAGTTTGGAATAGGTAACAATTAAATCGATAAAAGAATGGCCATCAATGGTAAGCAATAAGATATAAGTTTGGAATCAATGAACAAGTATTTAATAATTGTATCATGTAGATAAGACAGATAAAAGGTTAGAATAGTAGGGACTATATGTAAACATACAGTCAATCTCATATCAGTAAACATAAGATTGATCAGGTCTTATGGCTAGGACCAATAACTTTTCCCAGCTAGGGCATCAGTAAACAATATCCACATTGCCGACAGTATGTACCTACTACCCTGTAGGAGCGGCAACTCTATCAAATCCACATATAAAATAGGTCAATGGAAATCAATAACAATATCAAGTATTCATTAGGAATATTACAGTACACTGGCTTTCGATCGATACAAACGGGTTTACTTGTCAATCAATGTCAATATATTTCATAAATCATGAATCATTTTCTTTACTTGATACAAAGGTAACAATTAACAATAAATATCATGGAATGTGGCTAAACATTTGGTGTGCATATTTTTAGGAGCAATTCAGGTACATAGTCAATCAAGTACAATAGACATTTTGATATCAATAACAATCAATGGATTTGGTGATTTCAATTATAAGAATAATTGAAAGATGATCAATAATAGTAATGTGGCACTTAACCAAGAAAGAATTATGTTCATTGAATCAACAAATCAAAACATGTGTATGTATAATGATGTATACATTACTCACCTTAGCTTATAACTTGAATATTTCCCTTTTCCTTTATCCTTGATTTTTTGCTTTATCTCGTATGGTACCCATCAAATCTCTTATTCATTATTGACTCTAAATATCCAATTAATTTCCATTTTGATACTATTTAACATAAAATTATATTACTTATACTTATATTAAAGAAAATTCCTCAAATTTCCATGTTATTAGGATTTTTCTGTGCAAAATTTTTTACTGGCAGCCTATGTTCCATTACTCATATCTCTCACTATAATTATCCAATTACTTCAATTCTTATTCCTAATTAAACTTAACATATAAAGATATCAAATTTCATATTAAAATTATGACTACATAATTTATGGTATTAATTTAAACTTAACTTTACAACCAGTCTTGTTGCCTGCATTCTGCCTATAAATCTTATTCTAGCAGATACTGTTTTTTTTGCTAATAACTCAATCAATACTTAATAAATTACTATAATTCCTTTTCCTATTGAAAATAGACACATAAAATTATAACATATCCAAATTTTAGAAGTTTTTGATCACTGAACAATTATTAGTGAATTTCCAAAATTAAACTACTGCCCTGAAATTCTTATCCCAACAAACCCTGATGCCATGCCTATAATTAATTCTGTACTCATCCAATTACAAAAAAAAATTTAATACATTTATATAACACATAAATGATCATCTTTTATGTTTAATACTTTCTCTAATTCAGAATTTAAGGTCCTTATATTAATAGAATTTTGTAACTTATATTTTGTTAAACAGTTATTCCGGGTAGTCTATACTTATGACCTAATATGTCATAAACCACACATCCAATTGAAAACCCCTTTTACAAGATTATATATAAGACATAAATGAACACTTTTCATGTTGAATATTTCTTCTAATTCTATCTCTATCATTATTTACAATAAAAATACAGTAGCATTTTTTAGAAAACTTAATTCTAGGTCAGTCACAGTTTTTACCAAATAACTCTTTCCTCAATTCGAATTTTCCAAATTTCTTTTTCAAAAATCTAATTAATATATTTATCTACAACATTCATGTTTTAACCATCTTCAAATTCAGTATCTTCAAATTCAGTCATTAAAATTTTGGAATAATAGCTACAATTTACTGCCTTAAAACAAAATTCAGAAACTACATAAACCCTAACTCATTCTTTATGTTTTTAACTTAATTACCTCAATTATTTGCCAAATCAAACCTTATAACTCTTAAATATAATTAAAAATGATAATTTTAGAATCATTACCTCAAACCAAAATACTTGAATCCCACTTCCTTTTGCTCTACTAAAAGCTTTGACATAATTTTTCTATCCTATTTTCTTCATAAAGTTTCTTCCTTCTTCAATTTCCTATCTACTTTTGGTTAATTCTTTGTAAAGGTTGGAAGGCATATTTATTTGGTTTTTCCTTCTCCATTTTGGCCACCCCTTTTCCTTTTCCTATTTCTATTCTCTTCTTATATGTACAAAGCCAAACTAAAATAAAAATGAAGACAAAAAATAGAATATTCTAGCATTTTGGTGATTTGTCACTTATTTAATTAATTAATAAATCAATTAATCATTTTCCATCAAAAATTCATCTCCTCCACAATTGTGTCCGTCCAACTCATTTCATTTCTAGAATAGGTGGGTCTCACAACTTTATTTAATTATACTTTTGACCCAAAAATTTTTCGATTTGAATTTTTGACCCCAAAACTTTTTGTAATTTATTCTGTCTATTCTGTTTAGATTCAACCTCAAGTGTGGGGAGTGAAATACCTTATTTTAAGTTGTTCTATCATTTAAAAATAGTTCTGGGTCATTTCTGGATCCCAGATAGCAGATTTCTAAAATTGCCCCCAAAGTTGCCTTTATTTACAATTGTGCCATTACTCTTATTTTCAGTGTTCCAAAATATTTTTCAACTATTTATTTTCACCATAATTTCACATAAAATTAACTTATTTAATCCCCCTAAGATTGGATAAAAAATTCTTAAATTAGTCGTACTGCTATTTTTCCGACAGTGTTTCCAATACCGACTATTTCCGAAAAAGTATTTCATTTATATTCTAACTGTGTCTCTAAAATTGTTTCCAATGATTTCAATGATTTCAGACCACAAAATGAAAACTAGATCATGCATTCAAGATAAAATCTCCCAGGGTATTACACAAACGGCTCTATTTGGCTGAAGACTATTATTATGAGTTGGTATGAAGTTAATAGAATTTAACAACCTCTATTCTTGCATTAGTTCATACCTATTGAGCATTTAAGTGTTCTTAAGCTTATTTTTGAGTTTTTTATTTGTAAAGAAAATTAATTGCCAATTGTCAAGGTTGTTGAAGAGGAATTAATTTCTGAGAGTTGGGTTAAAATTAAAGGGTTATTTCTTTATCATCTCTTTATAATTCTTTTGGATTGTGTATGAGCCTTAATTGTAAAAACACATTTAAAGATTTAGTGTGAGCCTAAAACACATAAGGTTTGATTTTGCACCTTTGAAAAATATCAAGGTTAGTGAAATACTCAAGTGTGATCTTGAGGAATGGACGTAGGCTTGTTTTTGCCGAACCACTATAAATCTTTGTGTTGATTATTTTTTCCTTCTTCTCCTTCTTAATTTTTATTTGTTGTTAATTTTTAAAACAATCAATTCACCCCTCTTTTGGTTTTCAAGGGACTTTCATAGTGGTATTGCTTAACAAATGCATTACAGATATCATCCCAGGTCTTTTTGAAGTTCATGTCAAAGATCCACAAACCACCTTATGGCAGACCAGTTAGTGATTGCTGGAGCAAATGAGCAAGGAGCTCATTGTCAACCCCCCTAGAGGAGTCATTGCCCCTATATACATTTTTAGATGGGTCTTGGGACAAGTGGCACTGTCAAATTGGTCCATTTCAGGCATTCTGAATTTAGATGAGAGCCTTGCATTTGGAAATAGGGCTAAGGTGTCCACGTCAATTTGATCGTTGTGTTTTTTTTTTTTTTTTGAGGTTTTTGAGTGTCATCTCCATAGCCTCAAACCTTTCCATTAAATTTTTGGCTTTAGTCATAGCAGGATCTTCTCCTTCCTGAAAAAATTTAGAGATGAGGTCGGTGTAGTGTGAGAGGTGAAGTGGATGGGTGCATTTTTATGAGTCTTCCCATTATTAGTCAGGTTAATAATAGGAGAAGTGGATGGGTTAATATTTTGAGTAGGTGGGGGAGTACTAGAGTTTTGTTCAAGCATCCCTTTGACTCTCTAGATGATGGATTGGCATTGTTTTTTAAGGGTTTTAGCAAACATATTTTATTGGGCCTCCAGGGCAGCTCGAAAGATTTCCTCTTGTCTTTGAAGGAGAGTAGTGAGCAGGGTGTTCATGGTGTTGGGATCAGTCTCTTCAACCATTGGTACCTTGCAATAAAAGAAAAGGGAAAAGGGTCAGCTATGAGTAATAGGTGGTAAAAAAAGGTGCAGGTATGATATACATGGTGACATGTTAGATTTATTAGAAAAAGAATACGGGTTTGTTATATATGACTTTCGAGAAAAATGATTCCTCTAGGTCGATGGGTCGAATTCAAAATTCAGTGGGTCGGATCATGGGTTGGTTTTGTGATGAGTAGGTTAGTTTTAGTATAGGTCTGATATGTACAGTTGTAGTGTTTCTATCACGACCCATCCCGGTAGTCGCAACGGTCCTAGGGTATGGGTGATGCATAAGCGACCAATACCACGAAGAACCCCAATGAACTATCTATATGGCATGCAAAAGTCAAAACAACTAAATGAATATATAAAAGTGCTGAGGAAAATTCGACAGGATTTC
>CANXYC010027907.1:0-22783 GCA_948193065.1 Aleurites moluccanus
TAAGAAATAATTTGTTCAAAAAAAATTCTTATGAGATTATTAGAGTTTATTGAAAGCACTTATTAGATTAAATTTGTTTAAATACTCATACTTTAATATATGCTGAATTTTTAATGTTTTATTAAAAAATATTACTGAATATTTTTGATATATTAAAATATTTATATTTTAATTATGTTTTGTTGATGTTTTGTGTGTTTGAATTTATTAATATTTTTTAAATAAATTTTTTCATATTTTTAGCTATTATTTATAAATTTTATAAATATAAACAAATTTTATAATATAAAATTTAAGCGGGGAACGGGGATCCCCATCCGTGGGATTGGGGATGTAGAATAAATTATTTCCGTATATGAAACGGGGACGAAAATAAAAATTTTTCGCTAAGACAGGGGTGAGAATGGAGATGGTTCCCCCGCCCTGCCCCACCCCATTGTCTTCCCTAAGTAATACAAAAATTGTTTTTAAATTTGTGACAAGTAGAGACTTGATTACAACTTACAAATTTACACAATTAAGCTGGATAACAATAAAAAAAAATTGGAATACTTAAATTCTCAATACATATAATAAAAATTAAGTTGGATTTAATTTATTAATCGATTTTTGGAGAACATTCAATAAAATTCATTTACAAATTACAAATGGAACAGAATATAATTTAGTTCAAAATTTTCTGAATAAAGTCTTTTGAAAATCGAGGCATTTTAATATAGATTTATTTATAATAACGATATAATTATAAGTTTATTCTATAATTATAATAATAATTGTACAAAAAATAATAATAAATATAGACAAAATGAAAATAAACGACCAACAATAGAACGCCGTCGCTTGAATTTGAGAACACTGCTTCTTGAAACGACTACGTTTTTAGCTAGGCATTATCAAGTCCATCCACTTTGCTTTCTCTGTTCGTGGGAGAGGTGTATACATACTCTTAACGCACACTCCATAGCTGAGGAGAGATGGTAGGGGCATTTTGGGGAACAAAAATAATGGAGATAGTGAAGAAGCATGACTCAGGAGGTCTAGTCTGGAAAAGAATAAAACTTACTACTACCCGTAAAGCCAACGCCAAGAAACGACTTCTTAGGGTTTGGCAGGTCTCTTTCTATTCCCAAATCAATCAATTAATTATGCATTCTTTTTAATTTTAAAAATTAAAATTTTCATTTCTGTTTATCTAATCCTAGCGTTCGATATGAATTGGGAATTTTTTTTTTATTATTATTATTAGTAGAACTGTAAGGTTTATGCAATTCTTAGGTCTTTGCATGGAGGGTTCATATGTAGTAAAATTGCTTAATGAAAGTTCGCGTTGTGTTTTTGCATTTTTCTCTCAGTGTTTTTTCCTGTTTCTAATTTTGTTTAAGTTACTTGAAAAGAAGGAAAAAAAATGGCAGTCGATTGGGAGAGAATTTAGACTATTAATAATTGACTAATTTAAAACCTTCCATTCTGACTGGACTAGTTCACTAGAATGTTGTGAGACTATGGATGGATGCTTAGTTGTAGGGATTGCCTGGGCAGGTGCAAGTTTAGCTGAGAATGCCATGTGTTCTTGTGAGGTGTACAAACTCACAATGATTACTGGATAATTTTTGCTTTGATCCATTTCTATAATTTGGCTTTTGGTGGGAGAGAAATAGAATGGCTGATGGGGAAAAACCTTTCTGTGCTCTTATATATAAATAGTTATTACTTTTTACCCTTGTATTCAATGAAGAATACAATACCTTTTTTGATGTTCATTGTTGTTTCGAGTTTACAGACTCCTTATCTTGTGTTATCTTGTTACTTGTATTTTCTTTCTCAAAATCAATGTATGTTTTGTTAAAAATGTTTTTGAGCCTCAGTTCTAACACTTGGTTCCTGGATTCCTCAAAATTGTTTTGTTTCAGCACTTCTGCTGCTACTTTGTTCATTTGGATAAAAAATATCTGCAGCATTACTTAAATTTATGCTGTTCCTGTGGCTTAATTATTGATGGATGTCTTCTTATCGTTCTTATAATTTTTTTTTCCTTTTCAATATTATTCATTTATTGTGCTCTTCTCATATTCTTACAGAATGAAGCTGTCTTGAAGGCCTGTGCTGAGCCACCACCTTCAAAAACTGCCGTGGCTGATGCTGCTGGAGTTGCAGAAAAAGAGGGCCTCAACACCCAAAGTTAACATACAAAATGAGTGAGAATGAGTCAAGGATGTGTTAATGTTGCAAATTTGGTGTAGACAGTTTTGTGCCAGTGTCCATCTGGGATTTTTTATATTTTAGGCTCTGATTTAGTTTGTCTGTCACTCCACTGTAGAAGAATTTCTAGGTTCTGTAAGATTCTTTTAGACAAAGATGGAATTTCAGTGTTTTGCTCTTCATAAAAAAAACAATATTAGCCTTTGCATGTTGATGACATGTGAGATCTGGGTTCTGGACCATGAGTTGTACTGCTTGCTTGCTTAATTTTTCATTTAGATGACTTATCTCAGTTATCTTTACATGTAAAACCAGTTGTTCAGGTGATTTATGCAAGCATGAGTTTTCTGATATAGTTGACATAAACATACTCTCTCTTCTTTTTAAGGTGTTGAATTTAGCGGACAAAATGACAATGATGTGTGTGTATGCGAAAGGTGATGTAGTGTGCAATGCTTCAGGAGAAATGAATTTGCTTATTTGCAGAATGTAACTTCATGAAAATTTTGGGGAAACATTGAATGGCTTGTAAATGCAAAATTCTGGAGAGATGATGATCTAATGGCAGTTTACAGAAACCTTGTGGCATTGTCTACCTACTTTTACCCTATTGTGTTTGCCTAAATGATTATCACTGTCAATTCTTGGTTCAGGTGTGTTATTTGCAAGTAATTAACATGTCATAGGACCTTCAGATTGTTAGTTTGATGATGTAATGGATATCTGGTGAGAAGTTGCATGCATCTAAATTCTAAAGCAGTTGTTATGCTCAAATTTTAGTGGGGATTATTATTTCTCCATTTGTGGGCTAAATTATACCCATTGTCCCTGAACTTACTTTTTAATTCACGAATATCCCTAAATTTCGATTTGTTACACAAAAATCCCCAAACTATTATTTTATCTCACCAATGGTCTTTTTACCGGTTTTTCGATAAAATATATGTTAGAAATCTAACATGTCTTCTATTTATTATTTGTCAATATTATTTTGTTTTTTTCAATGTGCTACATCAGATTTTTTACTTCACATCTTTTTATCTCCACGAGCATACTATTTACTCCTTTTTCTTCATCTTCTTTTTCAGCAACAATCAAACTCTTTCTTCAATAACAGTCATTAAACATTGAAATCATGGAATTACTTTTGATAAACCTCAATATATCTCAATATATATACTCTCAAAATCTCACATTCTAAAAACATCTCAATCCAAATCCACCAATCCACAGTACACAAATCCTCCCCCTTCTAATTTCATCTTTTCCTGTAAAAATCTTTTGTCAAACCTTGGGTGATTGTGACAACCAATTTGTTAGGATAATTTTATGCTAACAAACTGGTATTTCATGTTAAAAGTTAAGAGTAAGCATTTTAGTTTTGATTTCATAATCAAAGGAAATCCAAATATGGGTTTGATTGACGAATGGAAAAATCAAGTTAATTTCACTTATCGTTCTTGCTTCCATGTTGTCATCGTTAAAGCCACCAAATCCTCCACCGATTGGCCATCGAGAATCATACCAGTCCAGTCGCTACTGTCGTCGTCCAACAACATCGCATCGCCACCGATAGCCACCATCTCGATGGTGCTCCTTCAAATGGTAATATCGCACCACCTAACCACTTTTCTCTATCATTTTTGAAGATTTCTCTATCAAGAGCCTCAAGATCTGAATACTGACAAATCAAAACCCACAAAAAATCAAAGAAATTGCAAACAAAAACTCTCAAAGAAATTGAGAAAATCCAATGAATGATCCTTAATTTGTGAGATTCTTGTTCATGGGTCGGGAAGAACTCCAAGTCATAGGGCTTAAAGCGCATGAACGAAGAGATGGGTTTGGAAGAAATAAATTAGATCTGAAGTGAATTTCTCTATGGGATGAATGAAGAAGATGAAGAAACACAAAAGTGGAAGGCGCATGAGGAAAAATAGATAGAATTCATGTGGCACATTGAAAAAATAAAATAATATTTAAAAATAATAAATAAAAGATACGTCAGATTTTTGACATATATTTTACCGAAAAACTGACAAAAAAAACCATTAGTGTGATAAAATAATAATCTGAGAATTTTTGTGCAATAAATTGAAATTTAAGAACAGTCCTGAATTAAAAAAATA
Source organism: Aleurites moluccanus (assembly GCA_948193065.1). NCBI lineage: Eukaryota > Viridiplantae > Streptophyta > Magnoliopsida > Malpighiales > Euphorbiaceae > Aleurites > Aleurites moluccanus. The sequence goes on from CANXYC010027907.1 coordinate 4,329, forward strand.
AGTTTAGGGATATCAGGTGTAATTTAGCCCCATTTGTGCCATGGGAACCCACATTGCCACATGAACCAGGCGTTGCCAGTGCAGAGCAGGTTTTTTCTGGTATTTTTCCTGCACCTTTTCTCTTAATTTGTAAAAAGAAAAAAACTGCTCGGCTGATATTGCAGTTCATTAGCAACTTAATATAACCCTTTAGGCCCAAGAAGAACATGTCGTCCATAACACATTGAGGTGAGTTAAATTTCGAGAATTATTAGACTCCAATCCAATACTTTCATCTGTAATTAACTGCTGCTGCGGTCAAAAAATTTTATTCTAAAGTTCTTGCATTACTTGTAAAATATGGAATTAAAATGTTATATATATAAGAAATTCTTAAAGGAGAAGAGACGATCAGATTTGAATTCAGTGATAACTGTAAGAAGAGATGGTCATATTAATATCCTTTATTATAATATTATAATGTAAACAGTCAATGATTATTAGATTATAATTAAATTATACTGGGGACAGCCACAAATTTGAGTCTTATCAATAACCAACAATTTTTTTCCCCTTTCTAGATGGAACATGCTTGGAAAGTTTGCATACAACAATCAATTTATTTTTTATTTTTCATTTTAAAAAAAAAAAACTCTTTAATTATCTTGAGAAGACAAATTTGTGGAAAGGCTGAAAAATGATTGTATCTCATGAAACAGTTGTGGCCTACCACAAATGACTAAATGGCTCACTGGATTGACCTATAAAAATAACGGTGCTATTAGAAGTCAGAAATGCACACTGCAAAGCCTTTCTTTGTTTCTAAATAAGTAGGTAACGGGTAGATAAATAGAGATGATTCTAAAACCTCTATTACAAGTAATCTTTTGTCGGCAATTTCCTATCTTCCGCCAATTCCTATCCCACCACACACCCCCGTCTCCAAAGTGACTTTATCATTTCTCATATTATTACAGATTAGAGATAACATTATATTCCAATTTCCATGACAAAATCAGTAAGGAAAACATTCATTCTACTTTTACAAAATGAGACCAACTTTAGAAGCAGAATCATATCTACTCATTTATACCAAAATTGACCCTTCTAGTCCTATACATATGATTTATGATTGCAACTTATACTTACATATATGTTTTGGTTTTTTTTTTAGCATTAAGGAGACGAGAATGATCATGAATATATACTCAAAAAAATATACATTTATTGTTAGGTTATATTTCGGTGTGTTGTTTTATTTTTTATTTTTTTTTTAACATTGAGAAAATTGGGATCTGAAACTTAATTCTATTGTCTAATTAAAAGTTACACTAATATTAGACTATGCCTATGAGTGCACATTTGTCTTTTACTTGGAGAAGAATTTGTTAGTTGCTAGACCTGTTGTTTCCACTTCTTTTTACCAGTATTTTGAAACCCATATCAAATTGGTTGTCCAGTCCAGTTGTACTAATGTTTCATCACCATTGCCAAAATTAATGTTGGTGGCATTATTTTCTCGAGTTTGAAAAGATGAATCCCTGTCATCAATAATTTGAAGCAATTCAATAATTGAAACAATCTTATAATTATCTTAATGCAGTCTTGTTAGTGTACATTATATGTGATACACATGCACGGGAAGTGTATTTGACCTAACTTTTATAAGAAGTCCAAAGATGCCTCCTTTTGGAGATCACACACCTGTTATAATCTTAAATCTAATCAATTATGTTCTCTTTTTTTTTTTTTTTTAATTTTTCCACTGCTTCTAACCAAAGTTGATCCTTATTCTCTCTACTCTTACACGGTTTGTCCTCCTCTATACTGATTTCTTTTTCTTTTTCATATTCCATATCTCTACATGGGAGAATTCGATTAATGTGTTTGGTATTAAGATTGAAAAAATTTCTTAAAAAAATTGAAAATTACTAAAAAAAAATTCTATATAAAATATAAAAAATATTAACTGTTTGAAATTTTCTATATTTAAATTAATAATATTTAATCTAAATTATAATTTTTAATAGCATTTAATTAATATATTTGGTAAATTGAATTTGGATTGGGGTTGGAACTCAATCCTTAAGAGACAATTAAATTACTTTGAAATAAAGATTGATTGGTTATATTTTTTCTTCATTGTTTAATATGACATTATATATATAACTAATATGTCTCTCTCCCTCTTGTGGCTTTCATTGGTTGACAAAAGGAATCTTATTCTCATCATCCCATGAGAGGTTGCCATATCTAAGCCTGCAAGTATATAGAAAACTCTATTATGTTTCATTCCCTTTCTCAACATAATAAACAAATGCCATTCTTTAATACAAGAGAAACTAATATTAATTATAAATGGAATCATTTTTCAAAACATTAATTTTGGAAGACATGAAACAATGAGAGAATCATTTTGTTCTTTTTTATGTATATAAATTTATGTGGTTTAGTGTGTCTATAATAATAAGAGATCTAAAGTCATAAAGATTCCACTATATTTCTTTAAAGAACTAGTAAGTATAGTATGTGTATATATAAATTAAGTTCTTCTAAAGGTTGCAATATGAATAGGAATCAAAACCCAGATGCTCTTTTCCCACCATAATCTTTTCAAAAATGTTTATGTGTTTATATGCTTAAGGGATCTACTTTTCCTACAAAATAATGGAAAGATAATGTACAACCTTTGCTCATTATTCTTTCTTTGGATGCCTCTCTTGGATTTGCATTTCCATATATTTATGTACCTTTTTCTCTCAAAAATCACTTGTCTTTTAATTATATAAATAAATAAATAAACTTATGTAAACATTGAGCAATAATAGGTTCCAATTCTTTCCTTCCGCATTTTTTTTTACATCAAATAATCTGAATAAGAAATAGACGCTGGAGTATTGAATTATCATCCTATAATGGCCTCCCACCATAGCATGATTGATTTAGAATATGATATATTTATTCTAAAAGCAAGTATAAGGAGGTTTGGAAACATCACTATATATGTAATTTTATATTGTTATGCATTTGCTTGCTAACACGAGAAATATGGAGCACTTGAAAAAGAATCAAATGGTTTGATTTTTCTTCATTATCATTAATTTTGTTGCATAATAGTAGAAGGACATATTTGATGATGATACAAATTTCCTCAGGAAAGTGTTACTATTTTAAAGTCTTCCTCATACCATAATGAAAAGAAAAGGAATTAATTTCTTCCTCGTCAAATAACCCACATGAAAACACCTCATGATCATTAGTGATTCCACTAGAACATGGTGAAGAAAGTTGAGGACCCCTATCAAAGCTCTCCTTTGCTTGAATTTTGCTGGTTTTTGAGGACTTGGGAATGAAGATCCTTTCTTTTTTAGGTCTTCTTTTCTTCTGAAAAACACGGTAGACAACCCAATCTTCTAGTCCTAATTTCATCTTTGATACATAAATTTCAAGAAAAAATTCCATTATTAATTATTCCTACAAATTAACCAAGCAAAAAAATGGTATTATATAATAATAATTACTCGTAAAATATATATTGTACCTGGTGAGTAGTGTTAGGGATTGTTGTTGAGGCTACCAGGCGATATTCATGCATGACCCATTGAGTTTTAAAGTCATTATTAGAATGATTATTCCCTTGACATAAAATTAGAGTTCTTCTAATTCCAATTACATGGTGATCAAAAGCAGCTGTAATATGCCTAACTTTGCCAAAAGGCTTCCAATAACCAGAACCAACAGTTCTCTTGCATCTCTTTTCATTGTCATTTCCCCATTTTCTGCTAAAGAAATACCTCTTTTCCTTCAAATCACCTATACCCAGAAAAAGAGAAAGTTCAAATTAATTCAAGAAAACTTATAAAAAGCTTCAAAACATTGCGGATACAGTCTGGACATGTCTTAACATTGTTGCTTGATAAGTTGCTTTCAAGCAGAACGTTATGTTGAAAATGCTGGTTAAAGATTATCAGAACACATGTTTTTCAAGGAAAATTTTGCAGGTTCTAATAACTATAAAAGTCTTGAAAACAAATTCTCAAAACTGTTTTTTCTTACTGCATTTAAAATTGTTCTTTTTCCAAAAAAAAAAAAAAAAACAGTTTTATTCTCAAAACCGAACAGATTTAAAGAGAAAAATATATATAATTAAAGTAAATATTTTTTTTTTAGTAATTACCTGGCAAAATATTTTTTTTTTTTTAGTAATTACCTGGCAAACACCAAGGATCAGCTTGGAAAACATCAAATTCAGGAATAACAGAGGCAGGCAATGGAAAACCAAAGACTTTACGTCTCAAGTAATGAACAAGAAGCTCTTCATCTGTAGGATGAAACCTATAGCCAATAGGCAATTTGATTCCTCCTCCATTTCCAACAAAATTTGGTTTCTCCATTTTCCTACTTAATTTAATTAATTAGCTCTTAATCAACCAACTTAAGGTATAGAGATATTTGGGTTAATGGATCTTTAATTAGCTCAACAATTAAGGTTGAGCTAATTAACTCTACAAGAAACTAATAACTAAAAACTCATATAGGTTGAGATTATATAATAAATGAAGAGATCAAGAAAACCCAAAAAGAAGCAAAGGCTTAAGAGAAGACTTGTTGTGGCCTTTGTCTTTCTTGGGGATGATAAGCTAAGGAAAGACGAAGTTTCTTTATATATATAAAATATACAGAGAGAGAGAGAGAGAGTTTAAAGAAAGGAAAATTAATTCCAAACCAAAGTGTCTTGTTTTCTTCCAATTCCCACTCTGACTTGGCGAAAGAGAGAGAGAGAGAGAGAGAGGGATTTGCTTGACTTGAATGTAAAAAAGGATTGCTTTAATTTGACGGGTCATTTCTTTTCTCTTGCAAATTGCAAATTACAAACGTGTATAATTATACATCATAAAAACCCAAATCAATACACCACTCAAACAAACAAACAAACCTTTGTGCTTTCTTTTGGTCAAGACGCACGCGCTTCTTTACTGTGTTTGAGCCCCACGTGTTCCACGCTTTCTAGTGCTTCTTTTACCCCCCATTTTGGAATTGGAGTTGAAGCAAATAGTAAATTCACTCTATAATATACTATATCTATTCACGATCCCTTTTTAAAGCACTCAAGAAATACCACAGTATATCCATTTATCGTTAAATTATACTATATATGTACTAATTTATAATTATTGATGTTTTTCGATGGTACTTATCCAAATCACTCAAAGTAATTTTTTTTTAAAAGTAATTTTTTTTAATACATAAGATACATAAATATTATAACTTCACGGTTTCTTTTATGTAATATTATTGCATTTGTGGCAATAATAATAATATTCTTATTTTTGATATTATGTAATATTTATTATACTTTCATTTATTTAGAATATCAACTCTTAAAATATTTGTTAGATATATTTTTCTCTATATGGATAATAGTGTGACAGTTTCATTTAGCACAAGTTCTTAGAATATATTCATAATCATAGGATTCATTGCTTGGGCATCATTAGTTTGAAAAAGACCATAAACTCCTAGTTAGTTGGTAACTAATAGAGTGAAAGTAGTGAGTCATAAACTGTTTGTATAGGGATGACAGGACAAATACGTGGACGCTTAATGCTTATTAGATTAAACGGTTAAATAGTGACGTTAGACAAGATTGATATGAAATTTTATTTTCTGTCAATCAATTATATTGTTGTCTATATCACGATTATACATATAATATTTAGACCTGAAGGAACACAAATGTCTCTTATACAAGTGATTAGGACTTGCTACTGCTTTCATGTCAGGGCTAATCATGCACCAACATATGTGCATGTGGTGGTTCTAATTGATTGAGCTCATGGTCATCCAGATATGGGATTTGTTCCTCCGAGTAAACCGAGTTAAATTCATATTGTCAGGTTTTTCTTGATTACAAATCCTTGGTCGAGGTATTTTAGATTAACTAGAAAGATGTATTTCTATTGAGAATCTAATATAGTTGAGAAAAGAACAAAATAACTTGTTCATAGAGTTTTGATATTAGGGTTTGACATCCCTTCGTAACCCTAGTCGGGATCGGGACTTTGTAACAAAAGGGATTTGAGTACATGTAATCATAATACAAATGATTCATAGAATGTTAACAACTGTTTGACATTCATTTTTAATTAGATAGCCACAACATTTTATATAAGGGGTTACTCGTGATTTATAAGTATCGATCAGATAAATGAAGATTTTCGATTGGTCAAGATACTATATCTCATGACATGCATTTTGGAAATATCATTTCCCATAAATAATTAGACGTGAACTTAGAAAGTCATACATAAATGAATGTTATATGTTTGGAATTATATTATTTCACTTATTGATTAATTGATTAATTAATAAATTAGAATAGTTAGATGGAATAGGTTCTTAGCATGACCTGATTTTCGATCCAGTATAATTGTGTTTGTTGATTTTGTCCTAATTTATATTATTATAAATTAGAAGGACTAAATCGAAAGGTTTTGTTGATTGGTAGTCAAAGGCATTAAGTAAATTTAGGGTTAAATATTATAAATCTGAAATTGAAATTTAGGGATTAGAAACCCTAAATTGTTTTTAAAGTTTGACTTAAGAAGCAAACCTTGACATGTTTTTAATAATCTTGACATTTGTGTAAGTGTTACTAAACGCTTGTCAAATAAGTGAGACTTAGTGGAGTAATTAAAGCTTTTCATCTAATCTTCCACTTTCATATACATTGGCAGAAGGTATAGAGAAGAAGCATTAACTTCATTCATTTTACTTATCTCTTCTTACATTACTCTTGAATGAAGTTTGTTTTAGAAGGATAAAACTCTTAAGTGTAACAAGGAAGTGTAGAATGAAGCTATTTCACTTCACCATTTCTATTGCATGAACTTGATATAAAAAGATGCTTGGTGAAAATATTCTTTTGTTTATGCCTTTGCATATGGAGTTTTGAGTTTGGTTAATCTCCATCTCCATCTACCTTTCATATATACTAGTAGTAGTAGTATAGATTTGTGAAGACAAGGAAGACCAAACATTTAACCCTTGTTCAAGAACTCAATTAGCTTGAAGTTGTACAAGTACAGCTCGGACTCTTAAGACTCGACAAAGAGAGGAGTTTGACAAGCTACCCAAATACACCAAGCCAAGTCCAATACATGATGTATAATGGACTGACTAGAGAAGTCACTTTTGGGGAATTGTAGACTGAAAGGAAGTGAATGTTTTGTGCTTCAAAAGGTAAATTTGATTTACTCTCTCTACTCTTTGGATCTTTGCATGGTAATTTTAGTTAAAAATGTGGTTGATTTCGTTAAAAATTTTATGAATATTGTTCTCACTTCTGCTGCCTCTATAGATTACTTTGGAAGTTTTTCCTTCATTTTCAATATTAGCAAAACAACAACAACAACAATAACAATAATGATCAAGTACATAAAAAATAATGTTTGTGCTATTATAGATATTTTTATCTTATCTTTTTTGGATGGCTAATCATCCTTTTGGATGATTAATATCTTTTTTTCACCTTGTTAAAACTTATATCAAGATATTTGTTCCAAAAATTACTAAGGCTAAAGAAAACTTATTTGTTATGATATGATCAATAGAATAGCTCAACATCTTTTGTTTTAGATGACTCTTTGTTCAATCTTTTCTGTCCAAATATATATTCTTTGAACTCTTGTATGTCCTACAATGTTCAACACGCTATCATGCGCTTGTTAACTCTGAAGTGTCTAACAATAGCTCTACTGTTCTCAAATTTTGTCCACCAATTTATTTCCACTAGTTACTACTTTTGCTTGATGCCCCATATATTGCATTGTAAAGGTGAATAACAGTTCACCCGTTTCATCATCACTATTATGTTCAACCAAAAGTCTCTAGTTCTTTCAATGTTAAAGCTTTTTATGGGTTCATCCCTATTCTTGTATTCTGCCATTTTGTTGGGTGAGTGTATAAATTTTCACTTTGTCAAAGGAGCTTAGTTACAAAAATTTGAACTTTGAAAGGAAATATTTGTTTGAAATTCTATCGGTAACTAGTGAACTGCATGTTCACCTATAAGTAAGCTTCTCAATGCCACCTTGATAGTGTTGAACAGCTTCAAAATCCTTTTAATAAAAAAAAAATTCTTCAACTACTGATATTGTTGAACAAGATCTTCTATTAAATTTTTTTTTTGTTCAATAGTTGAGATTGTTGAACAACTTCTTCTTCTATGGAAATGACTTCCTATTCCACGACTGAGATTTTTGAACAACTTCTTTTGCTGAAACAACTTCCTCTTCTACTACTGAGATTTTTGAACAACTTCTTTAGGAGAAACTACTTTCTGTTTAATGACTGGATTGTAGAACAACTTTTATAACTATTTGATTTTGGTATGTAATGTGACTTTAATCAACTTGAAATAGTTTGAATCTCTCTTTACTTGTTGTGTATAGATCTTTCTCATTTCCTTGCCTTTAATAAGCGACCTTTCTTTTCATCAATCATCTTTTGCCTTTTGGGACCTTAAATTGGAACAAACCTTGTGTTGCAATATTCTGATGTTCCAAATTTATTTGATTAATAAGATATTTTTTTTGTGCTCTTAAGAAGTTTTATTTACTATTTGAACATCTTCTAACTTTGAAATAACTAAATTATCTTTTTCATTGTCTACTTGGTTCAAATTCAAGGGCAAATATCTATAAGGAAATAACCAAATACAAATGGGACAGTTCAATATCACCAACTAATTGATAACTCGGGAAAAGTAATTTGTTCATCAAGACTATTCCCTATGATCGATTGTTCACTTGTTGGATTGCCTGAGATGATGATATGCATAGATAGAAAATAATGAGAATGAATGTCAACTTTTCCGGTGAATCCACTCTAATATACTTAAGTTAGATTTCGGTGGAAAAACTATAACATTGTAGTGATAATATAAGTTCATTCAATCAATCTTATAATATTTACCCTTTAAGGGTTTATATAGGAGAGATTTGGAGATAAATTATTGTAGGATATGAGTGTGTACAATAGAGATAAAGCTAGAAATTAATTTTGAATGGACCAAAAAAAAAATTTAGTATAAAAGTTGAATTTGAGTGAACCAAAATTTTTTTTTATATTAATGAGGTTTTTTTTTTTTACTGAAATACTCATGTCCACCTGACTTTCATGTACCTCTATCCCTGATATACAATTCAAATTAGACTAAAGACTACTTTTTGGATGTCAAGATCAATTTCTTTTCAGTATCTAAATTGGAGTATATTTTCTTGATTTATTATGAATACTTAAATGTTCCAATCAACATATTTTATTTATTTATTTTTCAAATATTCTGTTATCATATTTGATAGTTTTCAAATATGAACTATCAATAATTTTTATTAGTTAATAATAACTTAAACTTGAATTTTTGTAATTTCGATCGAAGGAAGGAAAGTATATAAGACTCGACACAAATTAACTATTTACTTGAGTCGGCTAACAAAATGAATGATTCAACTCACCGTTAAAAAGACATAATCAATTTTCCTTAAAACTCTTTTGCCTCCCACTATGTTTCTTATTACAATTTTATTCGTTTATTTATTTATTTTTTTTTGTTATGATATCACTTAATGGTAAAGATAAAGATACTTAATTTGTGTTATTTATACTTATTTTTCTATATATTTTGTGCAATTCTTAATAATAAACTTGAAATTAGTGTGTCTACTTCTTATTTATCGACGAGTCACATAATGAATATAAGCAGTTTATTTGGTGCACCAGTTCAATAATTTCTCTATTATTATTATTATTATTATTATTATTTATAAAATTAAATATTTAAATTTTAATTGAAGTCTGAATAATTAAAATCCTATAAAAAATATATATTAAGATTAATTACTTGTTCAATTTCTGATCAATAGTAATTTCAACTTATTACAAGAGAAACAAATGTAATAACTATTTTTTGTAAGATGATTTTCATTTTTTTTTTTAAATTGACTGAAGATATAAAGTTTTCTTCTCCATTTTCTCGTTGATGTTACCCTATTTCTTCATAGTAATTCATATGAAATTGTGATCACTGAATTAAATTAATACAAGGTTTGAATGAAAAATAATAACTATATTATATATTATAATAGATAATAACACTAAGGTATTGGCAACACCATTTTTCTTTGAATATGACTTGGTTTGTTGGGTTACCATTCAAATATTATTTTATGTAAATTACACTGATCACTTCTAAGTATATTTTAATTAAAATTACATACACTAACTTTAAGTTTGAAAAACATGTAAAAGCTTCCTAACATTTTCTAAAACGAAAAAAGCTTCCTTAAATTGATTTTAATTGATTCTACACAATATTTAAACATCTTTAAGCCATAAATTAAAAATATTTCACTTGATAAATATTATTTTACCGTAATAAGAAAAAAGAAGTTCTTAGCATTTACAACTTAGAAGTATTCGAATTTCCACATCCTCAACGCTAAAAAAAAATTTAAAATATTAATATATATTGATTCAAATAGTAAGTAAGGTTTCAAATTCAAATATTATAAATGGAGAAAATAAATATTGAGAGAATTTTAACTTTTGTGGATCTCTTATAAGTCAAGGCGTAAAACTAATAATTTTAGATATTATGTGATGATATAAAAAGGAAAAAAAAATCAAAATTTGACAATATTAAAGACAGTCAAATATAGAAGAAGAGATGTGTCTAAGTAGGTGAGTTTAGCAATAGAGTGTTTGAAGGGAAAGAAAAGGACTTCACCTATTCACCCATTTGTAGTTTTTTTAAGACTAATTTTGGGTTTCATATGATTTTATTTCTTTAACATTATTCTGAGAAAGCATCTGCTGTTTTTTAATTATAGTCCAAAAAGATTATTAGTATTAATTAAGAACAACTGTCTGTCTATATGCATGTCCTCAAACGTGTCTTGTGGTTTACGCATTGATTTTTTTGAAAATTAAATTTGCTAATTAAAAACTTATCAATCCTCACATTTTGACTTATATTAGATTAAAATAAATAAATTCAGAAAATGTCGTCACAACTCACAAAACCATTAATCTTGACCAAAAAAAACAAAAATCCAACCATTAATTAGTACAATTTTTTCTTTGTTTTCTGATATGTTTAATTGAGATTTGAATTAAATTTTTAATTCTTCATAATAAACGATAACCATATAATAATAATAATAATAAAATAAATATTTCAACATAAAATTTATTTTAATTAAATTTTATAATAATTTTAAATAAAATTTTAATATCACTAAATAAAAAATTGATTGGTTTCATCACTAAGTCATCTCTATTGCTTCTATTCCTACTATTCTATCAAAGATTAAATTTTTGTTCTATGGTCTATTTTTATATGTAATATCAACAATTGGGGTAGCAATTTTATCTACTTGTTAGATACTTGATTTGTCCCTCACTTAAATTAAGTGAGTGATACATCAGTTGGATGTAGTTGATAGCTATTTTGTATTTAATAGTTAAAAAAATGTTGATTGAAAATTTAAAATCAAGAAATCTCAATCAACTCCAATTTAAAAAAAAAATTAACAGCTGATAATTCATTTTATAATTAGAAAAATTAACCATTTTATGTCACTCCCTATGCTATAATAAATTAGCTTATAAATTAAATAGTATTAACAATTAACAATATTTTTAATATTTTAATTAAAATATGAATTTATGTAGTCAAATATAGATAAATGCACGTCCATTATTTATAATAATACTGTTAAATTTAAAAATAATATATAATAAATATATGTGCAAAATAAATTATTATTATATGAATAAATATTTCATTGTTTTAATTTTTATTTTTTTCAATAAAATAGTAAACAAATGATATTAATATTCATTTTAAAATATTAATTATATTTTTATTTGTTATTTTAAATATTCACAACAATAATTAATTATCTACATGTACATAAAAATAATTATTAAATTACTTGTAATCTAAATATATAATAAAGTATTTACCTCTTATAGCGCAAATTCGTATGAACTTGTCTCACCGATTAATAGAATGCCCCTCAATGTTATAGTCTTTTACCTCTATGAATAACAATATTGGGAGAATTTTTTTTTGATTATTTTTTTTAAAGAGAAAACTTTTTTTTCTCTTTTTTATAAAAACTAATTACTATAAAACTAATTCTTTTATTATTAGTTTTGTTAAAATATTATGATAATATTATCAAATGTTTTTAAAATCAAATTTATCTTATAAATTATCTTAAATAATTAATTAATTTATAATTAATAGGTATGAGTCTATCCACCCATCATGAGCATACCTGACCCAACCCATAAAATCCAACAATGATTAACAACTAACTATAATAAATATATATATACAACTATTATAACACATTAAAATTCAAAGTAATATATATATATATATTTGTAATTGGATTTAACTTGATTACTATATATATTTTGTAATTTTTTTTTGATGTAACATATTTTGTAATCTTTTAATACGAAATATATTTAGTTTATCATTTTCTTAATTCATACTGTATTTTTTGTTTAAATTTTGCAAAATCCAATCTAAGTTCAATCAGTAACCATCCTTATAAACTAGGCATTTTAGCCTAAAAGTAAAAAATGGGCACAACTAAAAACAAATGTTAAAAAAAAAAAGATTTTTTTCAACAGTATTAGTTAAGAAATAATAAATTAATTAATTAAATGAGTGAAAAATAAATATTTTGACTTATTATTTAAGATGATAGTAATTATAATTAAAAATATTTTTTTTAAAATCATTATTTTTCTCATTCAATTTATTTTTATATTAATTTAATTATTTTTATTTAAAATAACTATTATTTAATTAACTAGATTATTTCTTTTGGTCTTAATTAATGTGACAAGGACATTCTTAAAAAAATTAAGAAAAGAAAAATAAATACATAAAACGGGCATATAAGAATTCATAAAGTAATGAGATAAAAATATATGAAAAAATAAATAAAATTTTTTTTATTATGTAATAAAATAAAATAATTATATTAATTAAAAATATTTTATCATTGATTGATTTATTATATAAAATGAATTTATACCTAACGTAGATAAGAATATATATTTTACTCTCTCATTGGCTGACTTTTGTTTGAATTTCAAAAGTGTGTTTTAACCAAATTAATAGTACTGATCAAAATAATATATACACATAACACAACCCTTAATCAATTTTTATTTTTTAAATAGCATCATAAGTCAACAATGACAATGATATCAATGATAATTACATTACTTTATTTTTGATGAAATTATATAATATTAAATTCGAATAAGTTGAAATTTATAAAAAAATAAAAAAATTTCAAATTTATTTTTTTATTTTTAAAATTTAAACTCGACACTATATTATTTAAAAAGAACCAACTCTCTATTATTTAAAATAATGGCCATTAGTATAATTACATTACTCTTTAATACATCACAAAGATCAATCGTAATAATAATTTTCCGCAAACATTTTGGCAATAACCACAGTAATAATTAATTTGGGTCGGGTTAAAGTTGTATTTTTTTATTTAGGTTGTAATATCATAGATAATTTTTTTATATATTGTATTAAATTCACCTATTTATTTTAGTCAAAGACATAGTTTATATAAATATTAGTAATTTATGTTTTAAAATATTATTAAATTTTAAATTGCAGATGCAAATATATTTTATATAAGTTTGAATTATTAAATTATTTTTTAATATTTATAATTTATTTTATTGATTTAATATAAATAATAATATTAGTAAACTAAAATTTAAATTTTTTTTATTGATTTTATTTTATTTTTCATAAAATTTATTAATTTTTATTTAACTATTAATTAAAATATTTTTATTTCATAAAATATTTAACATTTAATAATATATAACAACCTATTCAAAATTCAAAGTAACTCGCAAGTAACCAATATTAATTAAATATTAATTAAATATAGGTAGATATTAAATAAATAAATAATAAGATAAGGTGGTGGAACGTTTTTCTTCTCCTTTTTCTTTATTTTATATTTTATATTTTAGGTCCTTGAAGTTGAAGGTGACAAATGCAATGCATCATGAGATTCGTTATAATAATGGAGGGCCATGATTTTATCTACCCATTTAAATATATATTTTATCATCTTATCTTTCTATTGAATATATTCAATAATTTATTATATTTTTCTCCAATACTCCATAGGATGTTTTCCTTAGCTTTTCTTGGGAGGAAAAGATTTTGGTTCTATCAATGGCTCTTTGCCTATTTGCTACTACAAACTAGAAAACGCATACCTCTTCAAGATTTTCCATGTCCGTAAGTAGACTTTTATTTTTCAATAAAATAATAATAATAATAATATATTCTCAACTCCATTTTAATATTAAATTTTAACTCAAAAATTTAAATTGATACATATTTTAACATCATATTAAACATTAAATATAAAATTTTTAACTTCAATTTTTATTCATATCATAGTTATCAAAATCGGATCGCATCAATTGATCAAATAAAAAAATTGAAAATCGAATCAAATTAGTTTCTAACAGATCAATTTTTTTTTTTAATTTTAATCAAAACGACGTTATTTTTATTAAGCAAAAACGTCGCTGTTTTGAGTTAAAAGAAATTAAGAGAATTTTAATAATTTTGTTTCAATTTTACCCGACATCAAAATCATAACTCTGTTGCATATTACTCTATTACGTGAATAGATGTTTGAGCAAGTGAATGTACATAACTTACTATATATATAATTTTTTATTTAATATGATTAAATTGACATAATAAAAAATATAATTTTATATAAATTACTGATTTAATCATAATTGTATTATATTTATTTTTATCATATATATAATAAATATCAAATTATATATACATATATATGTATATCGGGTTTTTTTTTATTTAACCGATTCGACCTCGATTGAATATCTGGCTTTCTAACTCTCTGTCTTCATCAATTCTTTAATCAATCCAATTTTAAAAGTATTAGTCCATATTATTTTTATTATAATATTATTTTAATGGGAATGCAATAAAAATATAAAATTAATTTTAATAATAGAGTATTATGCTATAGTATGAGGCTTGAAATCAAGATTTAAATTCTACCATAATATTATCTTCTTGAGCTTAGAAAAAGGTGTTGTAGTGTGCCACCAAAGGCAAGTAAAGTCATTCAAGAAGACACGTTAGTATTTCTTTGACCACTCCCGATAGAATATAATTGGAAAAAATAAATAAATTAAAATCTCAATCAGGACAAATTATATTGATAGAAGACAACTCATATCTTAATGGATAATTTATATATACATCAATGAAATTAAAAAATTAATATTAAGTGAATCGAAGAATAATTTTATCTAAAAAGTTAAATTTAAATATATTAAATAAAAATTTTATATGAATTAATAATATTTTTAATGGGTTAAAAATTAATTTTATATAAAGAATGTAATTAAATGAATCAAATAAAAATTTCACTATAAATTATTTTTTTTTTTTCATCGGACAGCTTTGGCCCTCCTGGGACCTATAAGTACTCCTTCCTTGTATATATATATATATATACAACTAAATGATGTTTATAAACTCTAATTAATACCAATAATTCGATTTTTAATATTTTCAAGTTCACGTCTCAAGCTCTAAGAACCAAATTGTATAATTAGAGAAATAAAAAAAAAAAAAAAAATTAAGTGTGTATTCAAATTAGAACACATTTAGTTATGTAGATGGTTTGCGACTAACAATATTAAATGTACCTTAACTGAGATTTTGATTCAAATTTGAGTGAATATTAATTTAATTGAGATTTTTAAGTGATATGTTATCAAATAAGTTAAAATTAAAATTTTAGTTTTAAGTATTAAACGGTATTATCCAATATTATTTGCCTAAAATTTAATAAATTTGATGTTATGATTCTTTGAAAAGAGTTATGATTTACACCACAAAATAATCTTTTTATGTGGTAGCATACAAAAAGTTGATTCCATTACACCACAGAATAAGCTTTTGTGTGATAGCATACAAAAGGTAGATTCCATATTTCTCCATTTCAAAGCTGCATATAATTTTGGAAGAATCAATACTTTTGAATCCGATCCTATAAATAATTGGAATGCAAATATATGGACAATAAAGAAAACTCTACCCTTTTGTATGAATTGCTTATAAATTAAGGATTAGCTTTTTCATTCCTTTTCAAACTGAAAATTCAAGATTTAAAATTAAAACAGAGTATGAAAATTTAATAGAGTGATTAAATATTGATAGGTTTCGGAGGCCTCCATCTTTGGATAATGATGATGATGATGTTGATAATGAAAATTTTTTTATTAATCAAATCTAGATATTTTACTTCTAAACCTATAAGAAAAAAGAAAAAATATTAAAGAGTCAATATTTTGATATGGTATAAATTTTTTGATACTTAAGTGGGTGATTATTTAATATTTTTGAAGTAAAATTTTAAAAAAATTATAAGGAAGTTGTTAGGGTTTCTAGGTCAAGCAATATATGCGATTGCTTGAAACATTACACCTTAAGTATTTAGTTTGAAATACCTAGCATGTTGCCCCCAGCTAGCATATATATAGGTTTACATTAGGATTAAACCAGTTAATAGGCTCTTACCCATTAAGGCCCACTACAAAGATTCTTTACCTATTATGATTTATATTAGAACATATATTAGGGTTATTTAATATACCCAAAAGTTATCTCATATCTCCATTTGCTGGAAGGTGCTATATGAATTTATGTTGAGTTTCTGCCTTAAAATTTGAGTGAGTAGATCACGAGACCCTTTTTTATAATGGATATTAGTCATGTCAAAATGTTGATAAACAATGATATTGTCGTGTTTATAAGTTCGACAATCAACCCTAAAGTTTTATTCCGATATGATATGTTTTTCATTTTTCGAAAGTGTCAAGAATAATAGTAATTTAAAATAATTTAATCTGAATCTACCCTAAAAAAAAAAAAAAATCACATCTGAAATGAGGATGGAGCTATTTCCACTCTTCCAAATTCTTCTCACAATTCCACTATCTCATTTTAGAGTATTTAATATATTTGCAAGTTAGTTTCTTTAATTTTTTTTAATTGTCAATTTTAATATTTTATCTTATAAGTAAATTTTAACCTATTTTTTACTTTCAACCAAAAAATAAAGTTTAATTTTATGATATATGTGGTTGTAATTCTAAAATGTATAAATTTATTTTATAATTTTATAAAATTTAAAAGAATGTGCTAGATGTTTAAGTAATAAAAGAAAAATATATTTTACTTATTTCATTAATAATTTAAAA
Organism: Aleurites moluccanus; assembly: GCA_948193065.1. NCBI lineage: Eukaryota > Viridiplantae > Streptophyta > Magnoliopsida > Malpighiales > Euphorbiaceae > Aleurites > Aleurites moluccanus. The sequence continues at coordinate 21,696 of CANXYC010027907.1, forward strand.
TTTTACTTTTTTCAAATGAGTTATGAAACTTCATACTTTAGAAACAAACTTGTACTTTGAAATTTTTAAATATTTTATATATATTATTATTATTATGATAAATGTTATACTTTAACTATATTATAAAATAACTAATTTTATCATTATATGGAATCACATTATTTTTTATTTTTTAAAATATTTTATCATTTATCGAGTCAATTATATTATTTTTATGATAAATATTTTTTCTTTATAATTTTATAAATATAAAAATGTTAAATTCTTAACCAAAAGAAATAAAAAATATATAAATTAAAATTTATATACAAATATGCCAAAAATATTTTTTTTTATTTAAATCTAAATCATTATGTTTAATTTCAAAATTATTATAAAAAGATTTATTTTATTTTTACAATTAACTTTCATTATTTTAAAAAAATGTACTGTTCGGGCTTTTCGCAAGTGCACGAATCGCTTTAGCAAGTAATAGAGTGAGTAGAGTATCGTCCCACAGAGAAACGTTGTCAATTACTGAATTTTATATTATCTTTATTAATTGGAAAGAAATTAATTTGGTTTTGATGAATTGTTAAAGCAAAATTTAATTAAATAAGAAATCTCAACTTGAGAATTTAAGATATTAAAAAAAACGATCTAGAATTTAGATTCCGTTAATTGAATTTACCCGGTTGATTGACTCAATAATGATTTCAAAACTAAAGTGTTTGATTGATTGATTACTCTAAACTATGAATTAATCTCTCTCGAGCAAAAATCCAAACATTAACATTAATGCAAGTGTCTACTCTCGTGATCACCGAATCAATGTGAATTCATTAAAATCCTTAGCAATTTCATAAAATCCACTAAAGAGTACCCTAATCTCTTAGTGATACATGCCTTAACTTATTAATTTCATGAACAAATAACTATCGCAGCTCTCGCTTGTAAATAGCCACCTTAGATAGTGATTATAATGACCAATTATAAAACACTTATAAATCAAAATTAACAAATCAAACTATATATTAAAAACAATTAAAATCATAAATCATTGTCATCAACCTTTATTATTCAATTAACTTCATCTAAATCCTAGAAAA
>CANXYC010027944.1:0-15529 GCA_948193065.1 Aleurites moluccanus
TATATATATATATATATATTCTCTGACCTTTGCTAGAGAGGGTGAAATTCTCTATGCCATATGGTGTGATTGGATGGAAATGGTGTGATTGGATGGAAATGGTGTGTTGGATGGAAATGTGAAAGAAGAGAAGTGAAGCAAAAGTACAGTATTATATTATGATATGTTACAGATAACTCATACCTGTTATATTATATGCATTATGGTTTATTATATGTATTTCACTATTCCATTATCAATTATCTATTGTTTACAGATCATTAATAGATAGATATGACTTTTCATGAATAATATTGCATATTCATATATTTAGATTCACTGAGTATAATCTTATACTCACCCCAAAGTTGTTAAATGTTTTCAGGACCTCGGTGAGGCAGATATCCATTGGCTACATTATCTTCAGCCTTGGATTTCAGATGTATGTATTGAGGTTACTCCAGTATATAAAAGTTCCTTGGTATAATGTATATAGGACTTGGTTTGTTTAGAAGTTGAAAGATGTTGTTAATATAATCAAAGTGTTAACTAAATCTGATATGAGAATATAAATGATATATATATATATATGATATGAGATGTGAATGTAATTATGAAGTACTTATTGAGTTGTGTTGATTAATGGAGGTTAAAAGGGGATGTATGTTTATTTGGAAGTGTAAATCTTTATTTCTTGCGGAAAGATTAAGTCAGAGTTATAGAGGAAACTCTGTCAATTTTTCTATAAAAAATCTTATGATGTTTTAGAAAAAAATTACTACCTAAAATATATCATATGTTTAAGGAATGATTGTTAATGACATTTTTAGTTTGTAAAAGTTAAGTTTAAGTAAAAGAATGGGTTCTTCGAGGTACTGGTCGACTTGGCATTACCCGTACCCTAGGACCGTCACAGTCTAAAATTAGGCTGTGACAAAAAGTGAGCAGGACATGAGGGATAGATATCCCTTCCTATTCGACCAGTGATGTATATAGATGTTTGTATATGTGTATGTGTATTTAAATTCGATGATGAATTTTTTTGAAGGAGGGTAGAATGTAATACCCTATATATGCATAACATATTTTTGTGAAATAATTTCTCAGTATATGGTTTAAAATTATCAAAATGACTAAATATAATTTTCAAAACTCAATTAGAGCGAAAACGAGAAACTTTTTTGGAAATTATCGGTTCCGATATCACTGCTGCAAAAATAGCGATATGGTCGACGGATAAATTTTTGATTTTAGCAAGAGGGTAAATGATTATGTATATACATGAGTAAATACAGTAAAAAAGAAAGATGAGAAAAATATTTAAGAAAACTGATAAAGTAAGCGATGACAAAACCGTAAATAAAGAAACTTTGGGGGTATAGTGAAATTTCGACAGTCTGAGTTTCATAACGGCTCTGAAAATATTTTTATTAATTAATACTAATAAAAATAAGATGTTTGAATATTCACTTTGAAGTCCAATTTTCAACAGAATTGTCAGAATAAATAACCGAGCGAAAATATATCAAAAGCAAATTTAGGAAAGTTGGAGAGCCAAAAATGAAATTGACCATTTTTGTCTTACTATATAAGCAAGACTTAGAAAATTTTTGCCATTTTTCTCTTCTTCCATCCGTGACTTCCATTTCAATTTTCAATTGATTTTTCTTTGATTTTGTGAAGAGAAATTAATGGAAACTTAAAACAAACTCCATACAAACCATTATCCATCAAATTAAGCCATAGAAATTCAAGGAAATTCAAGAACAAAGGAAATGAAAATTTCAGTTATTTGAGGTATTTTGGGTAAGTTGTTCATTTGTTCGTTTTTATGGTTTAATTAGGTTAATTAGATGTTGGTAGGATTGGGTAAATGGTTTAATTGCATCAATTGATGCATTAAACAATTTTGCCCAATTTTCAAACTCTAAAGTGAAGTTGTGTGAATTGAATTTGTGTATATGAGTTAGGATGTGTAAATTGAGTATAGAATAAGTCAATTGGATGTTTATTGGTGATTAATTGATGTTTACATTGCTATAGAAAATTCGGTTGGAGAAAGTTGTCGATTTTGCCTATTGTGAGGAATTGAGGAATTGGGTGGCAAGGCAATTTTGCTAGGTGATTTGGAGTACTAGGTGAGTCTTTTATGCATCAAATTACATGCCCAAATTGTTAGAATGACAATTGGAATCCATATGCAAAATGGCCATTTTGGTCGAACCCTATTTGTGACAAAATGCCTAATTTTGTGCTTTGGTTTTGGACTTGTTTTTCATGCCACATTGATATGCTTGTTGAATATTATTGAGTTGTTTTTGTTGCCTATGGAATTGCTTCCATGTGTATGTTTATTGATAATTGGGGCAATCTCAATGTTGTACCAAAACCATGCCGAAAAATCCGTAGGCCAACCATTTGATTGTCACCGTCGCCAGCGACAATGGCATGCCAATTGTGTCAACTTTTTGGCCACAAATGACCAATTTATGTTTTTTCCCATTATTGGTCACTAGACCTTTGGTTATCGTTTAATCAATTATTATTGATGTCTTGTTGACTTTATGCTCATTAAATTGATTACTAAAGAGTTATTTATACTTGTCGATGCCATTATTTGAAATGGTATCTATTGATGTGTTTATTGCTTCTATTGACTCCGAGGTAATTTGACAGAGATGTCGTTTCGATAGGGTAGTGAGTTCATGATGTCGGCTTTGTGCACATTGTATTGATCGATACCCTGTACTAGGAAGGGATGTCCTAGTCATAAGACTCGTACAATCTTATGATTATTTATATATATACTTGATTTGTGCTTGGCACATCTTTATGCGTTTCATAGCTCTATATCTGTCATTTCCATCTCATTCATGTGATATTGATTCTATTGATATGATTGTTTACTTACGGTCATATTATGTACTTGCTTTTTTATTTACAGAGACTCTGAACAGATTGATCTATTTATTTTATCTGCCTACTGCTTATTGATATTCCATTATCTGTTATTTTTCGATACATATTAGATTCACTGAGTATCATATATACTCACCCTCTCATTGTTTACCCTCTCATGTGCAGAGTAGGAGGCAGATATCCTAGCTCTTTTGGCTCTCTGTGGATTCTGCAGATCTTGTGTCAGTGTAATATTATAAACATTGTATTATTTTGTATGTTCATATCATAGCTGCTCCATGGGTTTTGTACGGTATAGTTAGTGTATGAATATGTATGTATGGAAATATTGGAGATTATTAATGATATGTTTATGGTATTTACAGAGAGTTTCAGAATGAATGACAGAGTGACAGAATGAATAGTGATTATGTGAGTGATTGTTTATAGACTGTTATGTGATTGATGTTGGGTTTAGTGTATGTTGTTCTGTGCGATATTGTGATTGCATTGTAGTGATTGATGGGTTCTACGGGTGCCGGTCACCTCGACGTCTCCCGCACCCTAGGACCATCGCGGCCCGTCAGATCGAGTCGTGACACAAACTCGATGGCTTTCTTGTCATGGGTCCTCCAAATATGTACTTTCTCTTCTATTTCTTCCAATAAATTTATAGGATCCACCTCGCCTCTATACTCTGAGGGCTTAAGCTTGAGGAACCTCTCAAAAGATACAATCTTTACCTGAGGTACAACTGGTGGTAGAACTAAATGAGTAACGGGAATCTCTGGAGCTACCTGCACTAAAGGTACCTACTGCTGTCTTTGCTGAGTAATGAATTCAGTATCATCTCATAGTTCCTCTGTAACTAATCTAATTGTTGGGCCATATTAACCACATCCATTTGTGGTGCAGAAAGAACCTCATCACCTCCAATCCCACCTCTAAAGGCAAATCTCGCCTAGGATGACCTCGTCCTCTACCACGTCGTGGAGGCATCTCAATATTGATAAGAAAAACAAACAACTTAGACTCATAACGCATACTTAATACAGATCTATACTGAGGAATACACAACATTGACGAGACATGAATCCTATGCTTCGTAGTTATCTTAATCAACACTTGAAATATACACATTTATCTATCTATCTAAGGGATTATAAACCTATAGTTCTGATACTACCTTTGTCGCACTCCAAAACCACCAGTGCGACGGTCCTAAGGCAAGGGTTGGCATAAGACCACCATAAACCTATAAAACATAACATAACCTAGATCTCATACACACTATAGACAAATATATATATATATCATGAATAGTCATTCTTATAAATCGTATAGTCATAATCATATATTCATATCAGGATATTTCTTCCTGTTTCCTACCGATCAAAAGGCACATCTAACATCAATATAGAATAAGGAAAACTATACAAAACATGCCAATCTAGGCAATAAAAGAATACATCCTCAATGTTTTACTATAAAGCTTATAAGTATATACTTCTCATTAGACATAAATACATAACATAAATATAATGTTTAACAAAATTATATCAAAAAGTCTTCTTATGGAGAAGAAGTCAAAAAGCTATATCTTCTAGATTATCTCTTTCTCGAGCTACACTATCACCTAAAATCCAAATAAGAGGAGTGAGCCTTCAATTCAGTAAGATATAAACATACAATGCTTCAAGTTAAGCCAAAGAACTTGGATATCGGTCAAGAATATACATATACTTATACTAGGTCATGAAAGACTTATAAGAAAAGAATTTATAAACTTGTATTTGAAAGAACATGAGTGCTTATAACATAATAGCACTATCAAATCATATCATGTGATAGAACTGATATTATGAAAACACATCAATAGCCTTGTTACCTTATCGTGACACATATGCTTAGCCGAGTATATGCCTAGAGCTCATGGCCCCCTCTAGGTGAAACACTAATAAAAACTCTATCAATTGGGTTTACATTGTGCATATTGGACCAATGAATTTATCTCATTGAGAAGAGCATTCAATACATATTCATGGGTTCTTAAAGCTTGGAATTCTCAAAGAACATATTAGTCACAAGATCATCAAACATATAAACATATATATATTTATTTGTTCATTTATACAACTAAGTTTCATTATGAACTTGGTCCAAATAGAAATAACTAAGTTATTTTCCAACATACGAGTGGCTACTTATAGAAGATAAGAAAGAATTTATTGAATAGGCTATTAAACATGTATTTCATATCATGGAGAACATATATGGAGATATAACAATATATCTCATAAGGAGCAAAATGCATATGCATTGTTCATACTTGCCTCAAAGCAATTATTCTTGCTAATGCACTCAAACACTTGAGTAAGAAGTAATCATTCTTATTCTCTTGAATTCTCCTCTCCTAAATCAAAATTCCCAAATATCCAAAATTAGGGTTTTGACCAAACATGCTCATACAAGATAAATCCTTATGATTCCAAATATCTTTAAGAGTCTAAACATGATTTCTAACATCAATTTAATAATCTTTTAGAAGAATATAGAAGATTGGGATGAATAGTTACTATTCACCCAAAAACTATAAATCCACGAATCTGTCATATAATCCATAATAAATACCTTTTAATACTCACAAACAACTTTTATTCATCTATTCTAGCCATAGGTTAACTTAACTTGAACTTAGAAATGAGTTTGGAGTAGATATCTTGATACCCTAGAAATGGAGATTCTTGAGAAATCTAGAATCTTGATGTTCTTAGAGGTTTAAGTCTTGAATCTTGGGTTATTTAAGATGTAATAAATGTTTAAGAAGAGAATTTAATGAATGAGTGGGTTGTTGAAGTGTATTAAGGAACAAAGAAAGAAGGGAAGATAAAATAGAAGAGCTGGAAATGAAGAAATGAGGTTCGGGTATATATAAGCCTGAGTCTTCATGCCCGTGAAGAGAGGCTTCACGACCGTGAAGGCCACTACTCATGCTTTAGACCAAAAACATTTTCACGGTCGTGAATGGGTGCTTCATGCTTGTGAAGGACAATTTGAGAAAACTTGAAAATCATACAGAAAATATTCTCATGATGGTGAAAGTTTTCTCATGCCTGTAAAGAATGCTTCACGCCCGTGAAGAGTCTGCTAAATGGGAATCTCTCATGTTTCTCCATTCTAACTTGTCCAAAACTCAAACAACTAAATTAAACCATGTATAACACTTCAAACTCAAGCATAACTCATTATGTATCATCATAAATCCATTCTAGGAGTAATTTATACTCAACACACATTCTTAGAACAACTATCATACATATACACACATGAAATCACCGAACATGCATCAAACAAAACACAAGTAAATCCAATGCACACATTCCCAACCATGCAACCCAAGCATCGGGCATTACATAAATGTATGGTTGAATTAATTTAAAAATGGATATAATGCCATGAATGAACAATTTAAGTATGGACTTTAAATGCCTAAGATATGATTAGCTAAATACACACTTTGTTGCCATGCATTACAAAATGCTTCTTGTAGGTTAGCATGCCATGATTAGATTAGTTGTCAAAATTGATTTGGCTTGTGAATAATTAGGTGTATGCATTATTATTTTGATGGGTATTGGTCACTTGGATATGAAGCATATGGTCAAAGTATCATGATTATATGCTTTGCATCATACATATGGTAAACATGATTAGAAAGAAAGTATGCTATTTTGCAAAGTATATTATACATGTATTTGTGTTGTATGAGCTAAACATGTAGGGACAAAGTAAAATGAATAACATGAAGCTTGTAAGACCTAAGCATGCATGAAAGGTAAACGGGCTTAGAATGTATAAAGGCACAAAAGGTAAAGTCCAAGGTGCACATGTTTCATTTAATGCATTAGATTATCCAATTCAATTTTCTTTTTTGTTATTTCTTTACTTTAATATATTGGATGAATGAATGAATGTTTATAGTATGATATGATTATGTGGATCTCTTGTTAGGGCAAGATGGTTCATTTCCCCTTCCGTTTCTTTAAGGATAGTGCAAATAGATGTAGTGCAATGAACATGAACATTTTAGGAAATCTTTAGACATGGCCTTGTGAGGTTGTATAATTTACTAAACCTCATATAATTATGTCTAAGGAGATTGGGTTTTAAGTGAGATCACTTGTGACTCCTTTAACCTTTCCTGGGAATTATGTTTGGTTTGGTTTATGGTATGATCAAGTATGTGTCATGATAAAACTTACCTTTTTTTTAGGTTATAAATTGTTTCTTTCAATATTATGCCTAAGTTGATTAACTTATAACTTCTAGCTAAATAGGATGCCTAACACCTTTCCCAATCCGTATCGGGTTTCCGTACCTAGATCTTTGGATAAGGTGGCCTGATGCTTAGTCAGAGATAAAATCATCACTCAATTACTAGAGGAAGGAAATGCATTGCATTTATGGTCTCGGTTACACCTTTAATCGAGTGGCGACTCATTTTCTTGATTTCGTTAATCCATACTGATATACCTTAGGTTCGAATTTGAACCGTCTCCGTAAAAGACACCACACTCCCCTTCTATTCTGATCGGCTAATAACAATGTGTTTACCTTTAGGTTCGGGCCTATGTCAGTAACTATGTTAGATTTAGCTGTATTTTTTAGTATCCCTTTGTCTGGCACCCTAATTGATACCTCTTTTGAGGTTGATACCTCTGAGTTTCAGATTTCATTTCAGAAAAATGACTGTAATTATGGCAACTTTGCTAATCTCAACCGATCCAGCAATGTTGAGCTGAGCTTATCTGAGCTTGTTGCTTTTCTTCTCTACCGGCTTTGCAAATTTGTTTTTTGCACTACCTGGGTTAAAATCACTAAAGAGCACCTAAAAATAGCCACCTCCCTAGCACTCGGTGAAAAGCTTTCCTTAGGCCCATATATTTTAGCCCACATATACCGAGCTATTCACATCTTCTTTCATGGTGGTGATTCTTAATCATTTGGCCCCGCCATCGGTTCACTCTGGATGGTTCAAATATGGCTGATGGTGTATTTTCCTGAAAATTTTTCATACTCCTCCTCAACCACCTGCTTGGTCAATCCCTAACTATGGTCAATGGGTCTGAACCTTTTCTTTTAAAAATAAGTCCTTTCGTCAAGTGTTCTCTTTTTTCTTTTCCATAAATTTTAGAAAAGACTCCCAATTTTGTTTTTTTTTTCCAACTATATTCGACCCCAGATGAACTCGATTTGTTTACCGAACTATCACCATCGGTGAAGAGTTTATCTTTAATGAATTGCTGAATCTTGGCTCAGTATTCTTATAGCTCGAGATCTTATACACACTAGCTCAGCTTGACCCAATCCCTTCCTTTTCCAGTCATTAATTATTTTAACCTAGTTCATACAAATCGGCCTATCACTACCCTAGAGATAGTAGCTGAAATAAATCAATTATATGAAGACAGAATTGCCTCGGTGATGCTGGATGACTTACCTATGTCTCCTAGCTATTCTGAGAATTTTAAAGGCTAGTGGGCTGATTTTATCACATCAACAATGGGACTACTGGCTGACATAATCTGGGAGATGCAGGACTTTAGCCCAGTCGAGAGGACTTCTAAAAGAATTGTTTCTGACGCTACTTCTTCTCATGTGTAGGAATCTGATTCCCATAAATCTAAAGGTATGCATATCCGTGACATTCTTGCCTTCGAGAAATTTTATGGTTTCAAGTACAATTACCTTGACCCAAACGAGATGCTTTAGCGAATTCAAAAAGCTCAACGAGACATACAAACTGAGGCTAACAGGAAAGCCCTAGTCAAACGGGAGAAACTAGCCAAAACACGATAAAAACTAATCGAAGAGGCTCAATTTGGGGATAGACGGGAATCCTCAAAATTGACAACAGCCTATCCTAGATGTATACCAATAAAAGTACCAAAAATCAATTGGCTGAAAGTTCCAAATGCTCCCTTCGGCATAGCTGGTATTACTGTGAGCCTAGCTGAGAATCGCTGAAGAAACAAAACAACTTAGGCTTGATTTTATAAAGATGATTGGTCGATTGATAAGATCTAGTTATCCACTGAGTTGTTGGATGAACATAATCTCATTTGGCTAGGTATGCATTAACCCATCTTAAGATAATTTTTATTCTTCGATCTAACTTAAGCCTTTGTCTTTTTCAAATGCTAAGCCTTAGGAGATAACCGATGTTCCAAGGGAAGTCCCAGAGATTACTCAACCAACCTCTAAGAGGATCATAGTACTTTTTAACTATACACTCTCTGCAATCAGTCATTTACTCAACCAACCTCTAAGAGGATCAAGGTACTTTTTAACTATACACTCTCTGCAATCAGTCATTTACTAAAAAACCCCTAATTGACTTGCAGAGGTCTAAAACATTGGCTGGTAGGAAGTTCACCTTTAAGGTGAAACCCTTCGAAACCAAGTCTCCCCCACTGCCCGAGTTGAGCAAATCCTCCGAGACAGCTTCATCGGCTCAAAGCACCACTAAGACTTCTCCTCTCTTCCTTGAGCCACCTCATAAGGAAACCCCTATTCATGAGCCAATATTGCCTCAACCTATGGTGATTGATATCCCCAAGAAGAGATGAGGCTCTTTGAATCTTTTAATATGTTTTTCCTTAATATGCTTCTTACATTCGACTAACTCTTAATTTAAGAGAAATGGGATGACTTCGAGAACTTCTTCTCGAGCTTAGATCTGTCAACTGATCCTAGGCCACCTACTCCCCCTGCTGAAGAGACTATAGAAGTCAGCAAGAATTATGAGGATGATCTTTCAAGCCAAATTAATTCTCATTTGGATACCTTATCAAGTCTCAAAGACATCAGCCCTGCCCTTTTCCTAAATGAAGGTCTGGTTGAGAAAGCCAAAGCTTCTTCTACTTTCATTTCCAATCAAGCGTCCTCGGCTCATCTTTCTATTAGAGTAAAAATGTCCATTAACTCCTTTGCCGCATACTTTAATCTACTTTACAACCGATACTACTGCTGATAATTCCATTTCCCTGTATCAAGCAACTGTGACTCGACATTTTGAAGTTGAAAGTCATGTTCAACACTTGATGAAATTTGGAAAGGAATCGGTGGCCAAAGTGAAAGAGCTTTTTGAGCGAAAAAAAAAAAACAGTTAGAAGCCGACATTCTCAAACTTCAAGCAAAGCTATCTTCAGTTTCTCAGTAAAAAAATGATATTGCCAAAATGGTTGTGACTGCTAAAACCAATGTTGGAAAGTTAATGAGCACAAGAAATAATCGACTGGCTGAAGTCAAGGAGCTTAAAGCCCATGCCACATCGGCAAAATCTGATATTGAACAAATATCGAAGACTGTTTCTGCTTTATTTAAACAACTTTGAACAATTCTATAAATCTTCTCGGTCAGCTTGTGACCATCTAAAATTTTGACTTGTAATTTCCTTTTTTTTTTTTGTCAGCATTACGAGTACTTTCAATGACGGTCATTTGACCAGCCTTTATTTTAATGAAGTGTTTTTGGCCACAAGGCCGATCTTTTGCATGTTTGTGCTTAATTTTTCTTAAAATATATGTTTGAAAATTTTGCTTTGAATGTCAATCAGCTTCATAAACTGAAGAATTTTTATTTATAAGAATGAGTTCATGAACTCGAAAATGAACATTACAGTTAAATTAGCTTATCCAACTGATTATTTAATTATAAGCTAAAATTTAGATCGGTCAATTCTATCCTAAATAGATGGTATATACGTTTTCAAATATTTCCCATTAATTGACCGATCTTGCTCTTCACCATCTTGGTCTGATAGTCTGTATGCACTATTACCTTTAATGCTTTTAATAATGAATGGTCCTTCCCAGTTCGGTGATCATTTGTCGAGCTCAACATCTTTATGACCAATTGGTAAAACTACCTTCCATACCAGATAATCGATTTTGAAATCTTTAGACTAAATTTTCTTATTATAAGCTCTTTCAACTCTCTTCTTCTGAGTATGAATTTTATCAAGTGTTGCAAGCCGATCAAAATCCAAGTCATCCAATTCTTTCAATATTACCTGGGTTTATTAGTCAGCTGTTAACTCCCTTTGATGTTGCCGCCTAAACGACTTAACAGGAAATTCGGTCGGAATCATTGCATGGTGTCCATATACCAATTTATATGGTGTTGCTCTTATAGTCATCTTCAAAGTTGTTCGGATAGCATATAAAGTCTCAGACAACAACTCATGCCAAACTCTTATGTTATCTTCAATCATCTTTTGAATGTTGAGCTTGATAACCTTGTTGGTAGCTTCGGCTTGTCCATTAACTTGAGCAAGTATGGAGTTGAATAAATTAACTTGATCCATACTCCTTATAGAAGACTTTAACCTCATCCCCTATAAATATCATACCCTAATCACTTGTGGTTGACTTGGATAGACTACTTCAGTGAAGAATGAATTCTTTAAAAAAGCGAATGACCGATTGTTGATTCACCACTTTTAGAGGGATAGCCTCTACCCATTTAGAGAAATAATTGGTTGCTACCAAAATGAAAGAATGTTGCTTAGAAGAAGGGGGAAAATTTTTCTTGATGACATCCACAACCCACCCTCTAAATGGCCAGGTTTTGATAATTGAATGTAACTCATATGCTGGGGATATCTGAATAGGACCATGCTTTTGACAAGCTTCACGCCCCTTAATATACCGATTACAGTCTTTTTCCATACTTGGCCACTAATAGCCATATTGCTCCAATAATTTTCTCATTAACCGACCGACTAATGTGCTCCTGCAACACCTTCATGAATCTTGACGTAGCCAATACGTACCTTTTGGGGCAAAGACATAACAATAGTTCCCTGCTATGGTGCTTGCAGTAAAGAATCCCATTGTCTTGCTAGAACATTGGTGCGATTAACCTCACCTTCTAGCATACGCCCGAACCAGGATTTTGGAGGTAGTATACTAGTTCGGTCCTCCAGTCATGGTCCAAGTCTAATGTGCATATACCGTGAGGTTTTTCAACTTGGCATTCTAACCGATCCATTCCTTTGACGCATAAAATAGAGATCGACCTGTATTCTAGAGGTACTTCGGCAAACCATGCTAAATAGCCTGAAGCTCTCTAAGCCATCTGATTTACTATTTCATTCTCAACTCGCAATGAGTATTCCAGTGAAAAATGCTCAAACCCTTCCAGCAAATGCATAACTTTATTGCAATAAGATTGTAACATAGGAGACTCACTCCAATATTATCCCGACACTTGCTTAATGACTAAGAGAGAATCTCCTTTTATATCTACTGATTTCACCCCTAGTTCGGCCAGTATTTCTAGTCTAATTAGAAAAGCTTCATATTCAGCTTGATTATTCATACATAGGAATCCCAAGACGAACCCTAATTTAGTACTCATGCCCCTAGGTGATGTAAAAACTATACCAGCTCTGGTCACACTTATAGTTTTTGACCCGTCAAACCACATCTGCTAAGAGGAACCGAACACACAATTGAATTTTGAAAGTGTGATGGCCTATTTCCCCAGCTTATTTCTCAAAAAAGACCGAGAAAGCAAGTATTTAATGACACTTATCACCAGGATCACTTAGCATATAATACTAAAGTTTGGTGTATGAAAAATATAAAGCAAGGCACAACTTCTCCATTGCAGTATATTGTGCCTCGATATTATTCAAGCTTCAACTTAAGTAGTAAACAGCCTGCTCAAATCCATCTTATTCCTAAGCTAGCATGCTGCCGACTGTATCTTCAAAGGACAAAATATATAAAATTATTGGTTGGTTAGGCCGTGGTGGAGTCATTTCAGATGGCTAAGTCAAATATGTTTTGATCTCCTCAAAGACAGCCTGATAAGAGGCATCCCAAACAAACTCGACATCATTTTTAGCTTTCAACAAAGTTTGCCAAGGGCCCAAATTTTCTATCATATTTGTTATAAATCTCTTCAAGAAATTGATTTGACCAATCAATCTTTAAAGCTCCTTTTTAGTTTGTGGCGGTTTTGCTTCGATGATAGCCTTGGCTTTGTTCTTGTCTATATCCACCACCCCTTCCCCCCACCACCCCTTTGATGATCTAGAAACCTAAGGAAATTGCATCCTATACCCCAAAAGCACATAGTGAGACACGGATATCCCGGCTACTTGTATATTCCCAGCCGCGGAGCAGATGTATAGTCCTTTCCTAGAGTAGTATAGATTACTCCATGATATTAGCTGTGTATATAAATATTTGAGCATGTCTTGTGGATATGTAAATGTATAATTATATGTTGTGATGTGTTTGAACATTGTGATATGAGTATAAATGTATGTCTATATATTCATATTTTAACAGGGGTGCAGCTGATATGGTAAGCTTACATGACTGTGGCATATGGATAAATGATATTATAGGGAATTGCTATATGATTGTGATGTGAGTTGTGTTTGGAGGTTGAAAATGGATTTGATATTGATATTAGAAGTGTTTTGTTGTGTTTTCTATTTAGGCAATAATAATATTACAGGGGAGACTCTGTCCGATTTTCTATAAACTTAAAGTGTTTTTGAAAAAAAAAATATGTCATAAAATGATTAAATGAAATGAAGCATGTAACTTGGGTTCTTCGTGGTACTAGTATGTAAATTATTCCCGTGCCCTAGGATCGTCATAGCCCTATAGTGTGGGTTGTGACAAAGTTGGTATCAACAGATACATATTGAGATTGTGCTCCCTCACACGTTTAAATGATTTTCAGAGATCGGCTAGGTGTTGTTGTTCCCGCTAGGATCGGACAACCACTTTGTATATATAAACTTCCATGGTTTTACTAATCATATCATGGAAGATAAGATTAATGGCCCTTTGATAGGTTGCCCTAGTATTTTTAGGATCAAATGGCATTACCACTCACTCATATACAATGATCGGCCTGGGACACTGAAAAGCAGTCTTGCTGACATCTTCCTCGGGAATCTTAATCTGATTGTACCCCAAGTGACCATCTATAAAACTTAAGATTTGATTACATGTTGCAGCATCAATCATCATGTCTGAAATCAACATCGCATATTCATCTTTTGGTGTGGCCAAATTCAAATTTCTAAAGTCCACACATATCCTCAGCTTGCCATTTTTCTTTATGATTGGGACTATATTAGATAGTCATTCTACATAAGTGGTCATTTTTATAAACCCTGCGTCTAGGATTCTCTTGATTTCCTCATGCACAAGCTCTTCCACCTATTTAGACATCCTACGCATAGGCTACTTGAACAACCTATACCCAGGCCTGATGGGAAGCTGATGTTCCACCAGCTCTCGACTTAAACCAAGCAATTCATCATAATCCCAGGCAAAGCAATATTTGAATTCATGTAATAAAGCAATCAATTTTGCTTCAAAGTCCACATTGAGCTTTTCACTGATAAATAGGGAACAAACCTTCTCCTTAGTCCTTACGTTAATTTCTTTCAAAGGATATTGCACCTCAATCGGCTCATCCTCTAACTTGGGTGAAGCTATCTTTAAATCGGTCATTTTTAATTGAGCTGAAAGATCTTTCTTTTCATCCTTATAGATACATCCGACTACTTCTATATTGTGTTGCTGAATCAGGTCAATAATCCTTTTTCATCATTTTTTCTTTCTTTTTGACATCATTAATTACTATTTGACGTGGTTGCTCAGCTGACCAGCCGAACTAAGCTATTATGAAGTAATTCTTAGACTAAAATACTTGATTAATCTAAGGTAAAGATTTTAGAATGCTCCTTGGAGCATTTCCCTTGTGTCAATTCAAACTCGGTTACTGTGAACACTCATTTGTACACCCCTCGGACTTGCATCGACCCGAACGACATTCCCCGGAACCAAACCCGCACCCAGAACGGCCTCGGAGCGAAGTCGAGCCACCATTGCCGCCCTCCAGGCTTGGCAGTGCCGCCAGAGGGGCCACCACCCCCTCTGGGCGGCAGCCTCCAGGCCCAGGAATGCCCTGGGGCGGCGCCGCCCTCCTTCAGGGCCTGTGCCGCCCTAGGCCTGTGGTGGTGACGCCCCCCCCCCCCCCCTTTCTGGCGGTAGCGACGAGCTTCATCCGGTTTTTTGAGATTCCCACATCGAAAATGGACGAGAATTGACCCCTGGAGCTCCTATTATAAGTAGAGGGCCTCCCCCCACCTTCCAGACAAGAACAACGAAGGAAAAACAGCCCGAAACAAGCAAAAGGCAAGGAAAAAAGACTAAGAAATCATTTTCGTCACTAGATTTCGACTTTTTTCCTCTCCAAGTGATATTTTCTTCTTCTTTAGCTCTTTTTCGATTTAAAAGAGTTGCTATTAGGGGCGTATTGAGCCTCTTAGTTGAATATTTCCTCGAAGCAAGGTCCTTTCGCTGATTCACTTTCTTAAGAGCTAAGAAGGCATCCCGACTCATCGCCTCGAGGCGCCATCCGATCCAAGGTGGAACTCCGCTCCGGAAAAGCACTCCGCCCGCTAGCATCCCTAGAAGCTAGGGCAAAGGTACGTTTTCTAACTCATCCTCTTTATTTTGGTAAAGCATTAAAATAAAGAATCAAAACATGATAAATTGGGCATAAAATCAACCCTCCTTCACGAGAAGGAAGAACTGCGTGGGTTTTGATT
>CANXYC010028015.1:0-11485 GCA_948193065.1 Aleurites moluccanus
CAATAAAATAGTGGGAGCAATGCAAGTAATTTAAAGACCTAATTATCATGCATTCACTTATACTAACTATCTGTTTTACATCTAGGTTGCTAGAATCATGACTATCCACTTGCAATTGTAATCTTTAATCGATAACAACAAATTAACTGGATTAAACTTCATTGACTGGTATTAGTCCATAAGAATTGTTCTTAAGGCCGAAAAGATAGACTATGTCCTTGAAACTCCTTTTCCTGCCACGCCAGCTGACGTGATGTTGTGGACACACAGAGAAAACATCATGATGATGATAGCTTGGCCAGTTGCATTATGTTAGCTGGTATAACCACAGAGCTATAGAAGCAACATGAAGGCATGGATGTTGGAACTATAATCTTCCATCTCAAGGAACTGTTTGGAGAACAGGCTAGAGTTGAACAATATGAGATATCCAAGCAACTCTTTAGAATGAAGATGGTTGAGGGTTCATCTGCAGCTGCTCACGTGTTTAAGATGAATGGGCTTATAGAGAGGTTAGGTAGCTTGGGATTCGTGATGGATCATGAATTAAGTATAGACTTAATTCAACAGAGATTGCCAGATAGTTTTCATAGTTTGTGTTGAACTATTAGATGAACAAGATTGATGCCATCATTCCTGAGCTTATTAACATGCTCAAGACTGCTGAGCCTTCTTGTAATACCCTAGAAAGTTATAACATGTATGCATGAATTAATTCTCAGTATGTGGTCCATTAGTTTTGAAATAGTGGAAAATAATTTTAGAGACATAGTTAGAAAGCAAACTTGTTACTTTTTCGAAAACTGGCGGTATCGAGAACAGTGCCGAGAAATTAACAGTCCGGTCAACAAAAGAATTTCTAAAGTTGATCTGGGGGTAAAAGATGACCATAATTTATGTGTAATTTTGGTAAAAAGAAAGAACTGAAAATCATTTAGGAACACTGAAAAAGTAAGTAATGGCATTTTTGTAAATAAATGAAAATTCAAGGTGAATAGTGAAAAGTGATCGGTCGGAGTTATAGAATGACTCCAGAACCATTTTTATAAATAAGTATAAATTAAAATAAGCCTATTCGCTTCCTACTCTGATATCTAAATCCTGACAGAATTGTCAGAATAAATTACAGAAGATTTAAGGATCAAAGTGTAAAGGTTGGAACTTGGAGGAGTTAGTTTTAATTGTGCATATAAGTTTTTTCTATTAATTTGCCTTAACCATTTCGGATGAAGCATTTCCTTTCTTCTTCTGAAGTGTCGAACCATTTCCTTGTTTATTTCTCTTCAATTTCTTCATTTTTAACTAGATTTTCTTAGGAAAAATTGATAGAAATCTTGAATACAACACTTATTCTATCATTTTTTTACCATTAAATTGCTTGGAGGAGTGAAGAATTTGGAGGAAAATCAAGAAGAGGATTTCGGCCAACTTGGGGAATTTGAGGTAAGAGTCGTTTTGTTTAGTTTGATTATTGAATTAGATGTTATTTAGGTTCAATTGAATGGGTTTATGGTTATTTTGCTTCAATTTATCCAATTGAATGGAAATCCCCAAATTGTGTTGGCTATTTGAAGTTGTAAGATTTGATATATTGAATTGGTGTTAGGTTTTGTTAATTGATGTTAGAAATAGTTAATTGGATGTGTTTAGGTGACTAATTGATGGATAATTTGATGTAGAATTGGAGATTGATTAAGGTTGATTTTCAAAGTAAGCAATTTTGCCCTTTTGGTGGAAATTGGTGGAATTGGAGTGTGCATTGGCTATTTGGAGCATTAGGTGAGTTTACATTGCATCATTTAACATGTTTGTATCATTGAATTATTGATTGGAAACCTTTGGTGAAATGTCCCTTTTGGCCGAACCCTAGTTCCCTTATAATGCCTTTGGAATTGTTTGATTTTTACCATATTTTCCTTGCTAATTTGATCCTATTTTAATGTTGTTTAATTTTGTTTCTTGATACCTTGACTTTGGCTGCCAATGAGACTTGGTGTTTGTTAAATTAGGCAAGTCAAATTTGCCACCAAACCTAACCTGTTGGCTTGCCATTGTATGCCCACCAAGTGTTCAATGAAATGCCTAGTTCATTTGTCATTGGCCTATTGGTTTGCATGCCATTGGCCTAGCAATTGAATGTCATTGTCACCAACGACGTTGGCTTGCCAATTGACCTACCAATTTCGGCCACCGAACTAACTTTTGTTCCATACCATTATTGTTTACCATAACCTATATCCTTACTCATATGTTGAATTTTATTATGCCATTGATTCAAATAATTACTTGATTTGATTGATATTGATCATATTGACAGTGATGGTACCATTGTTGCATAATGGTATCTATTGACATGTTATCCCTTTCTATTGACCCAAATGTGGTTTGACAGAGCTGCCTCACCGACAGGGTAGTGGATATATACTGTCGGCAATGTGCACATTGATATTGATGCCCTAGCTAGGAAGGGTTATTTGTTCTAGTCATAGGACCTGATCAGTCTTATGCCTATATGATATATGTGATCGACTGTGTGATTACACATAGTCTACGTGTTCATGGCCCTCTATCTGTCTTACCATATTGATTCCCTGATTGGATATGACCATTGCTGTTCCTATTGTTTATCGATACTGATTTTGTAACTTATATGATTTATACTATACCATTATTCCTTATCATGTGCAAACCATTATTTGAGCTTATATTTCATTGATGATGCATGTAAATTCACTGAGTATCATCTATACTCACCCATTTCACTGTTTACCCATTTTAGGAGAGGAGTAGATTGCAGATCCCTGTCTTTTGTCATTCTGGGACATCTGCAATAGTCTATTATGTATATTTCTAATATTCTATATATTTATTTTGGTGTTTATGATCTAGCTGCTCCATGGGTTTGTATGGGTTAGCTAGGAGATGAACATTATATATATGATGTTTATGATATTATTATGAGTTCTTTAATGGTATTATGTCATGATATATGAATGTTATAGCCAATTGCAGAATGATTATAGAATGCATAACAGGTTAACAGAATGACTGGTAATTAATTAATATGAATAAAATATTAAGGTTTATAGATGATGTATGTGATACTGGGTTCTATGAGTGTCGATCGCCATTAGCATCTCCCGTGCCCTAGGACCGTCGCGGTCTGGAAAACTAGGTTGTGACAGAGGTGGTATCAGAGCTCTAGGTTTATAGACTGTGAATCTAGGTTATAGATGAATAGTGACTGGATTACAGAGAAATAGTGATTAGTTACAGAATGGGGTAGAATTAAGTATACCATGGAGCATAGGATTTCCTTTGTCATCTGTTGCAGTTATCGTCTGTTATATGTTATTATTCTGCGTTTTTACTGTATTTTGAGACTATTATTGTTTTTCTCGACAGATTACAAGCATGTCTAACAGCAGAGACAGAAATACCAGGGAGACTGAGGTTGCCTCCAATGAGTCCCTAGTGAGGGAGATTAGTGTATCAGAGGGTCCGTCTAGATCCTGACGAACTTCAGATGATTCAGAGAGGGGAGATGATGAGAGGTTTGATGGAGTTGAGGAGGAAGATGGCTGAGATTTGAAGGGAGAGAAAGTAGGCACAGCCACCACCTGCTCCTGCAGTAGTATCTCCACAATAGTACTAGAGGTAGTTCATGTAGCACCAGCTCCTATGCAGCCAGTGGGGGCTCAGAGAGAGCCAACTGTACAAGGAGGTAGGAGAGAGATTGAGAAGGGTGGAGTATCCATGTTTAGCTTTCTAAAGCTAAACTTACCTGAGTGCAGAGGAGATAGGGGTACTGATCCGATTGACTTTTTGGAGGAGGTGGAAAAGGTAGTGAGGAGACTACCTTGTTCAGAGTTGAGATTAGTAGAGTTGGTTGGTTTGTTGCTTAAGGGTAAGGCCTGGACATGGTTCTCGAGGCATATGGAGACTAGGCTATATGGAGAGCACCCACCTACTTGAGCAGAGTTCAGGCAGAGATTGATTGACGAGTTCATTACTGAGGGTGTGAGGACCCATAATTTGATCAGATTCGAGCAGCTTGAGTAGGGGGATAGGTCAGTGGAGGAGTATGCTGAGGAGTTTATACGGCTTAGTAGATATCCTTTAGAGGCTGAACTAATTAGTAGATTCTGGAGGGGTCTGCATGCTGCACTGCATAATGCCTTGTTAGCTACAGAGTTTACTTCTTTGACTACAGTGATAGACAAGGCTACTCAGATGGAGGAGAAATACAAGACTGAGAGGGAAAAGAGGGACTAGAAGAGGAATGATGGTCCAAAATCACAGGTTAGGATGGGGGAGAACAGCTCCCATCCTAGGCAGGCAGAGCTAGTGCCCAGATTTGAGCAGAGATCTCTAGCCAGTAGTCAGAGGAGGAGATTACAGAGTAGGGGACAGCCAGTGGTTCAGTCAGTGCCTGCTTACTCTTAGCATTCTTCGAGGTCAGTTACACAGGCACCTAGCATTCCTATTTGTGTGTATTGTGGTCGGAGACATGGAGGGGAGTGTTGGAGACGGAATGGTGCATGTTTGAGGTGTGGCCAGCAGGCCATTATATTAACACTTGTCCAGTGAGGGCTGATCAGCAGCCATCTGTCACAGTATCACAGCCAGTGGTTCAGGCTAGTCAGAATTTGGGTAGAGAGGCTGCAGTTAGAGGCAGAGGCAGGGGAGGATAGGCTCCCAGTGGCAGTCAGGCTCCAACTGGTAGGGGCCAGGGCAAAGTATTTGTAGTGAATACCCAGGAGGCTCAGAGATCCGATAATGTTATCACAGGTACTATTCTGGTTCAGAATGAGATAGCTGATGCCTTATTCAATTCTGGTACAGCTCATTCTTTTGTGTCACCACATTTTGCATCCAAATTGAATAAGGGGAGGAGGTTATTAAACATACCATTGACTATTGCTACACCTATGAGTATCAGTGTTGATGTTGATCATTTTTATCTTGATTGTATTGTTGAGATTGATGATCGTATTCTGTGTGCTAATTTGATTGAGTTGCTTGTGCTTGAGTTGGACGTTATAATGGATATGGATTGGTTGAAGAGACGCCGGATAGTGAAAGACTATTATCGGAAGAGGGTTAGATTCCAGCCTGAGGGGCAGCAAGAGTTTGAGTTTCAGGGTGATATTCAAGAGTTTCGGGTTAACCTGATATCTGCTATCCAGGCTCGGAGGATGATTGGAAAAGGTTGTTCATCCTATTTAGCATATGTAGTGGATGTACAGAGATCTTCTATTGAGTTGGATCAGATGCCGGTTGTTCAGGAGTTTCCTGACGTATTTCCTGATGAGTTGCTAGGATTGCCCCCTAACAGGGAGAATGAGTTTGAGATAGAGGTGCATGCAGGCACAGACCCTATATCCATTCCACCATACAAAATGGCTCCAGCTGAACTGAAGGAGTTGAAGACACAGTTACAAGAGCTATTGGATAGAGGGTTTATCAGACCGAGCAGTTCTCCTTGAGGTGCACTGGTTCTGTTTGTGAGGAAGAAAGATAGCTCATAGAGGATGTGTATTGACTACAGGCAGCTGAACAAAGTCACAGTGAAGAACAAATATCCGTTGCCTCGGAAATATGACTTATTTGATCAATTGCAGGGTGCCAGCCATTTTTCTAAGATTGATTTGAGGTCTGGGTATCATTAGTTGAAGATTAAGCAGAGTGATATACCCAAGACTGCTTTTAGAATCCGTTATGGTCATTATGAGTTTCTGGTATTACCATTTAGGTTGACCAACTCTCCAACGAATTTCATGGATCTGATGAACAGGGTGTTCAGGTCATATTTGGATAAGTTTGTTATCATCTTCATTGATGACATCCTCATTTATTCTAGGAGTGAGGAGGAGCACAGGGAGCATTTGAGGATTGTGCTACAGACACTTCGGGAGTATCAGTTGTATGCTAAATTATCTAAGTGTTAGTTCTAGTTGACTGAGGTATGCTTCCTTGGGCATGTTATCTGCAAGGATGGTATTATAGTGGATCCTCAGAAGATTGAGGCTGTAGCTAATTGGCCCCAGCCTACCAGTGTTTCAAAAGTACGTAGTTTTCTAGGTATTGCTGGATATTATCGGAGGTTTGTGAAGGATTTCTCCCGTATCGCAGCTCTTTTAACTAAACTGATGAGGAAACAGGAGCGATATGTCTGGACGGATGAGTGTGACCATAGCTTCCTGACTCTAAAGTATTGCCTTACCAGTGCTCCGGTTTTAGCATTACCAGTTGAGGGGGAAAAATTTATTGTATATTTTGATGCTTCGCTGATTGGCCTAGGGTGTGTACTGATGCCGATGGGTAGGGTAATTACTTATGCTTATCATCAGTTAACGAAGCATAAAGCAAATTATCCAACTCATGATTTGGAAATGGCAGCTGTGATCTTTACCTTGAAGATTTGGAGACACTATCTGTATGGATCGAAATGCGAGATATATACTGATCATAAGAGTCTACAGTATATATTTCAGCAGAAGGATCTGAATCTGAGGCAGTGCATATGGGTAGAGCTTCTGAAGGATTATTACTGTGAGATTCTCTATCACCCAAGGAAGGCTAATGTAGTGACGGATGCCTTGAGCATGAAATCTATGGGTAGTCTTGCTCATATTGTGATTGGCAGGAGGCCATTGATCAGACAGATGAGGGAGCTGGCAGATTTGGGGGTAGAGTTGGAGTTGGGATCCCAGGATCAGAACCAGGCTCTGATAGCCCAATTTCGAGTGAAGTCATTGTTGCTAGATGATATTAAAGTGGTTCAGGATAGGGATCCATATCTACTGAAGCTGAAATGAGAGGGTCAGAGTGGTCGGATGACAGAGTTCACTGTGGAGGATGGGATACTGAGATGTGGGAAACGCCTATGTGTACTAGATTTTGATGGGCTACGAGATCGAATTATGAGAGAGGCTCACTATTCTGCATACAGTGTACATCCAGGGATTACCAAGATGTACCATGATCTGAGATATGTTTATTTATGGCCTAAGATGAAGAGAGACGTAGCTCAGTTTGTGTTTAAGTGCTTAGCCTGTCAGCAAGTTAAGTTTGAGCATCATAAGTCATCAGGGCTACTTCAGGAGATAGAGTTGCCTGAGTGGAAATGGGAACAGGTTACCATGGATTTCATAGTTGGTCTACCATGGACTTCGAGGGGATATGATTCTATATGGGTTATTATTGATCGGTTGACGAAGTCTGCACATTTTCTGAAAGTAAAGACCAGCTATTCAGCAGCTCAATACGCACAGTTGTATATGGATAAGATTGTGCATCTTCATGGAGTTCCTTTGGTGATCATATCAGACAGGGGTACACAGTTCACATCTCAATTTTGGTAGAAATTTCAGGAGGCTATGGGTACCCATTTATGATTCAGTACTGCTTTTCATCCGCAGACTGATGGGCAGTCAGAAAGGACAATCCAGACATTGGAGGACATGCTCAGATTATGTGTTCTGGATTTCAAGGGTAACTAGGATTATTATCTGTCATTGATTGAGTTCTCCTACAACAACAGTTACCACTCTTCTATTAGTATGGCTCCATATGAAGCACTATATGGTAGGAAGTGCAGATCTCCAGTGTGTTAGGTGGAGCCAGGAGAGAAGCAGCTAGAGGAACCATAGCTTATTAGAGAGACTATGGAGAAGGTTCCTATGATCAAAGAGCGGATGAGAACTGCCTTCAGTAGGCAGAAGAGTTATGCTAATTAGAAGAGGAAGGATATACAGTTTTCAGTTAGTGATCATGTCTTCCTAAAGGTCTCACCGATGAGGGGAGTTAAGAGATTTAGTAAGAAGGGCAAGCTATCACCATGATTTATAGGCTCATTCGAGATACTTGAGAGGATTGGCAGTGTGGCCTATAGATTGGCTCTTCCACCTAGTATGAGCCACGTACATCTAGTCTTCCATATATCTATGCTGCAAAAGTATGTATCCAATCCATCACACATTTTGGAGGTACAGGATGTGGATCTCAGTAAGAATTTGTCATATGAGGAGCTACCTGTGGAAATTGTTGATTGACAGGTCAGAAAACTTTGGAACAAAGAGATCCCGATGGTAAAAGTACTATGGAGGAACCACACAATGGAGGAGTGTACATGGGAGAGCGAACAGGAGATGTGAAGCAGATATCCATCTCTGTTCCAGTCCTGAGGTATGTTTTTATTTAAATTCGAGGACGAATTTATTTGTAGGGGGTAGAATGTAATACCCTAGAAAGTTATAACATGTATGCATGAATTAATTCTCAGTATATGGTCCATTAGTCTTGAAATGGTGAGAAATAATTTTAGAGAAACAGTTAGAAAGCAAACTTGTTACTTTTTCGGAAACTAGCGGTGTCGGGAACATTGCCGAGAAATTAGTAGTCCGGTCAACGAAAGAATTTCTGAAGTTGATCTGGGGGTAAAAGATGACCATAATTTATGTGTAATTTTGGTAAAAAGAAAGAAGTGAAAATCATTTAGGAATACTGAAAAAGTAAGTAATGGCATTTTTGTAAATAAATAGAAATTCAAGGTGAATAGTGAAAAGTGGTAGGTCGGGATTATAGAATGACTCCAAAATCATTTTTATAAATAAGTATAAATTAAAATAAGCCTATTTACTCCCAACTCTGATATCTAAATACTGACAGAATTGTCAGAATAAATTACAGAAAATTTAAGGACCAAAGTGTAAAGGTTGAAACTTGGAGGAGTTAGTTATAATTGTGCATATAAGTTTTTTCTATTAATTTGCCTTAACCATTTCGGATGAAGCATTTCCTTTCTTCTTCTTAAGTGCCGAACCATTCCTTGTTTATTTCTCTTCCATTTCTTCATTTTTAACTATATTTTCTTTGGAAAATTTGATAGAAATCTTGAATACAACACTTATTCTATTATTTCTTACCAATAGATTGCTTGGAGGAGTGAAGAATTTGGAGGAAAATCAAGAAGAGGATTTCAGCCAACTTGGGGAATTTGAGGTAAGAGTTGTTTTGTTTAGTTTGATTGTTGAATTAGATGTTATTTAGGTTCAATTGAATGGGTTTATGGTTATTTTGCTTCAATTTATCCAATTGAATAGAAATTCCCAAATTGTGTTGGCTATTTAAAGTTGTAAGATTTTATATATTGAATTAGTGTTAGGTTTTGTTAATTGATGTTAGAAATGGTTAATTGGATGTGTTTAGGTGACTAATTGATGGATAATTTGATGTAGAATTGGATATTGATTAAGGTTGGTTTTCAAAGTAAGCAATTTTACCCTTTTGGTGGAAATTGGTGGAATTGGAGTGTGCATTGGCTATTTGGAGCATTAGGTGAGTTTACATTGCATCATTTAACATATTTGTATCATTGAATTATTGATTGGAAACCTTTGGTGAAATGTCCCTTTTGGCCGAACCCTAGTTCTCTTATAATGCCTTTGGAATTATTTGATTTTTACCATATTTTCCTTGTCAATTTGATCCTATTTTAATGTTGTTTAATTGTGTTTCTTGATACCTTGACTTTGGTTGCCAATGTGACTTGGTGTTTCTTGAATTGGGCAAGTCAAATGTGCCACCAAACCTAACCTATTGGCTTGCCATTGTATGCCCACCAAGTGTTCAATGAAATGCCTAGTTTATTTGCCATTGGCCTATTGGTTTGCATGTCATAGGCCTACCAATTGAATGCCATTGTCGTCAGCGACGTTGGCATGCAAATTGACCTACCAATTTCGGCCACCAAACCAACTTTTGTTCTATACCATTATTGTTTACCATAACCTATATCCTTGCTCATATGTTGTATTTTACTATGCCATTGATTCAAATATTACTTGATTTGATTGATATTGATCATATTGACAATGATGGTACCATTGTTGCATAATGGTATCTATTGACATGTTATATCTTTCTATTGATCCAAATGTGGTTTGACAGAGCTGCCTCACCGACAGGGTAGTAGGTACATACCGTCGACAATGTGCACATTGATATTGATGCCCTAGATGGGAAGGGTTATTGGTTCCAGCCATAGGACCTGATCATTCTTATGCCTATATGATATATGTGATCGACTGTGTGATTACACATAGTCTACGTGTTCATGGTCCTTTATCTGTCTTACCATATTGATTCCCTAATTAGATACGATCATTGCTATTCCTATTGTTTATTGATACTAATTCTGTAACGTATATGATTTACACTGTACCATTATTCCTTATCATGTGCAAACCATTATTTGAGCTTATATTTCATTGATGATGCATGTAAATTCACTGAGTATCATCTATACTCATCCATTTCATTGTTTACCCATTTCAGGAGAGTAGTAGATTGCAGATCCCTATCTTTTGTCATTTCGAGATATCGGCAATAATCTATTATGTATATTTTTGATATTCTGTATATTTATTTTGGTGTTCATGATCTAGCTGCTTCATGGGTATGTATGGGTTAGCTAAGAGATGAACATTGTATATATGATGGTTATGATATTATTATGAGTTCTTTGATGGTATTATGTCATGATATGTGAATGTTACAGCCAATTGCAAAATGATTACAGAATGCATAACAGGTTAACAGAATGACTGGTAATTAATTAATATGAATAAAATATTAAGGTTTATAGATGATGCATGTGATATTGGGTTCTACGGGTGCCAGTCACTATTAGCATCTCCGGTGCCCTAGAACCATCGCGGTCCGGGAAACCGGGTCGTGACACTTTGAGGAAAGATAAGGCTGTGATGCTAGTCGAGTCTTCTAAATCTTCTCTAAAGAAAAAGAAGAACAAGAAGGCGAAAAAGGCCTTAAAGCCCAAAGGAGGAGTTTCTAAACCTCAGGCACCTGCTGAAAGTAAGACTGCTACAAAGGGGACATGCTTCCACTGTAGAAAGACTGGTCATTGGAAGAGGAATTGCAAAGCTTATTTGGAGTCCTTGCAGAAGAAGAAAGCATCAGATGCTTCCACTTCAGGTATTTTCGTAATTGATATTAATATTGTTTCTTATAAAACTGGGGTATTAGATACCAGTTGTGGTGCTCATATATGTAATGACATGCAGGCACTAAAGAACAGTAGGAGGCTTGAAAAAGGCGAGATGGACCTACGTGTGGGAAATGGAGCAAAGGTTGCTACATTAGTTGTGGGGACATTTCATTTATTTTTGCCTAGTGGTTTAATTTTAGTACTTAATAATTATTATTATGTACCTATTTTAAAACAAGAACATTATCTTTATCTCAGTTTTAGACAGTGAATGATATTATTTTATTATAAAAGAAGGTCGTTGCACCATTTATTTAAATAATATTATTTATAGTACATGTTCTATTGTTGGTGGAATTTATATTTTAGAAATACAAAGTCCTATCTATAATATCAATGCAAAGAAACCAAGAATTGATAACTTTAAAACATCATATCTTTGGCATTGTCGACTTGGGCATATAAACGAGAAAT
>CANXYC010028061.1:0-13021 GCA_948193065.1 Aleurites moluccanus
CAGAGTTCCATCAGAGTTTGATAGATGAGTTCATCACTGAGGGTGTGAGGACCCGTAATCTGGTGAGATTTGAGCAGCTGGAGTAGGGTGATAGGTTAGTAGAGGAGTATGTTGAGGAGTTCATTTAGCTCAATAGATATGCTGTCCATATAGTACCCACAGAGCCAGATTTAATCAGCAGATTCAGGAGGGGATTACATGTTGCCTTACATAATGCTCTTCTTGCTATAGAGTTTACTTCTTTGACCACAATGATAGACAAGGCCATTCAGATGGAAGAAAAGTACAAGGCAGAGAGGGCCAAGAGGGATTAGAAAAGGAAGAGTGGCCCAAGATCACATAGTAAGAGGGGGGAGAGCAGCTCCCATCCTAGGCAGGCAGAGCCAGTACCCAGATTTGAGCAGAGATCTACCAGTAATAGTCAGAGGAGGAGGCTGCAGAGTAGGGGTCAGTCTGTGGTTCAGTCAACGCCTACATACTCCCATGGTTCTTTGAGGCTAGTTACTCATACTCCTGGTATACCAGCTTATGGGTATTATAGTAGGAGACACAGAGGGGAGTGTTGGAGGAGGACAGGTGCATGCTTGAGATGTGGCCAGCAGGGCCATTAGATGAACACTTGTCCATTGAGGGCTGATCAGCAGCCATCGATCACTGTATCTCAGCCAGCAGTTCAGACCAACCAGAATCTGGGCAGAGAGATAGTAGCCAAAGGCAGAGGTAGGGGAGGTCAGGCTCCCAGTGGCAGTCAGCCTCCAGTAGGCAAGGGCTAGGGCAGGGTTTTTACAGTCAACACTCAGGATGCATAGCGATCATATAATGTTGTTACAGGTACTATTCTGGTTCAGAATGAGGCTGCAGATGCCTTATTCAATTCGAGTGCTACTCACTCTTTTGTGTCACCACATTTTGCACCCAAATTGAATAAGGAGAGGAGGTTATTGGATATTCCATTGTCTGTTGCTACTCCTATGGGGGATTGTATGGATGTTGACTATTTCTATCCTGATTGTATTGTTGAGATTGATGACCATATTTTGCGTGTTGACTTGATTGAGTTGCCTATGCTTGAGTTGGATGTGATACTGGGTGTGGATTGGCTGACTAGACATCGGGCAGTGATAGATTGCTATCGAAAGAGGATTAGATTCCAGCCTGAGGGGCAGCCAGAGTTTGAGTTTCAGGGGGAGATTCGGGAGTTTTGGGTTAATATGATATTTGCTATCCAGGCTTAGAGGCTGATAGGGAAAGGTTGTTCAGCCTATTTGACTCATGTTTTGGATGTAAATAGGTCTTCTATACGATTAGATCAAATACCGATGATTCAGGAGTTCCCTGACGTATTTCCTGAGGAGTTGCCAGGATTGCCCCCTGATAGGGAGATTGAGTTTGAGATTGAGGTGCATGCAGGCACAGACCTAATATCCATTTCACCTTACAGAATGGCTCCAGTAGAACTGAAAGAGTTGAAGATTCAGTTACAAGAGCTGTTGGATAGAGGGTTTATCAGACTTAGTAGTTCTCCATGGGGTGCATGGTTCTGTTTGTGAGGAAGAAAGATGGCTCCTTGAGGATGTGTATTGATTATGGGCAGCTGAACAAAATCACAGTGAAGAATAAGTATCCATTGCCACGGATTGATGACTTATTTGATCGGCTGCAGGGTGCCAGCCATTTTTCTAAGATTGACTTGAGGTCTGGGTATCATCAGCTGAAGATCAGGAGTGGAGATATACTCAAGACTGCTTTCAGAACCCTTTATGATCATTATGAGTTTCTTGTTATGCAATTCGGGTTGACAAATGCTCCAGCAGCTTTCTTGGATCTGATGAATAGGGTATTCAGGTCTTATTTAGATAAGTTTGTCATCGTCTTCATTGATGACATTCTTATTTATTCTAGGAATGAGGATGAGCACAGGGAGCATTTGAGGATTGTGCATCAGCTGTATGCCAAATTATCCAAGTATCTGTTCTGGTTGACTGAGGTGTACTTTTTGAGTCATGTTATCTGCAATGAGGGTATTATGGTGGATCCTCAGAAGATTGAGGCAGTTGCTAACTGGCCACAACCTACCAGTGTTTCAGAGGTGCGTAGCTTTCTGGCTATGGCTGGATATTATCAAAGGTTTATGAAAGATTTCTCCCTATTGCAGCTCCTTTGACAAGATTGATGAGGAAACATGAGTGATATGTCTGGACAGATGAGTGTGACCGTAGCTTCCAGACTCTAAAGTATTGCCTTACCAGTGCTTCAATTTTGGCATTACTAGTTGAGGGGGAGAAATTTATTATATATTATGATGCTTCGAGGATTGGCCTAGGGTGTGTTCTGATGCAGATAGGTAGGGTAATTGCTCATGCTTCTTGCCAGCTAAAGAAGCATAAAGCAAATTATCCAACTCATGATCTGGAGATGGCAGCAGTTATCTTTGCCTTGAAGATTTGGAGACACTACTTATATGGGTCTAAATGCGAGATATATACTGATCATAAGAGTCTACAATATATATTTCAGCAGAAGGATCTGAATCTGAGGCAGCGCAGATGGGTTGAGCTTCTGAAGGATTATGATTGTGAGATTCTCTATCACCCAAGGAAGGCCAATGTAGTGGCGGATGCTCTAAACAGGAAGTCGATGGGTAGCCTTACTCATATTGTGGTTGGCAGGAGGCCAATGATTAGGGATCTAAGGTAGTTGGCAAATTGTGGGGTAGAGTTGGATTTGGGTTCCCAGGATCAGAACCAGGCTCTGTGTAATACCCTAGAAAGTCATAACATGAATGTATGAATTTATTCTCAGTATGTGGTCTATTAGTCTTGAATTGGTGGGAAATAATTTTAGAAACATAGCTAGAAAGTAAATTCGAAACATTTCCTGAAACTGACGGTGTCGGGAACACTGCCGACAAATTAGCAGTCCGGTCAACAGAAGAATTTCTGAAGTTGACTTTAGGGTAAAATATAACCATAATTTATATGTAATTTTGGTAAAAATAAAGAAGTAAAAATCATTTAGGGACATTGAAAAAGTGAACAATGGTATTTTGGTAAATAAAGGGAAATTCCAAGGTGAATAGTGGAAATGGGTTGGTCAGAGTTATAGAATGACTCCAGAACTATTTTTATAAATAAGGTTAAATTAAAATAAGCCTATTCACTTTTCACACTGATATCAAAATCCTGACAAAATTGTCAGAATAAATTTCAGAAGATTTAAGGACCAAAATGTAAAGAATGAAACTTGAGGGATTTAGTTATAATTTTACAAGCTATTTTGTCTTATTTGGGTCACCATTTACACGGCACCATTCTTCTTCTTCTTCCCCATTTTCTTCCTCCATTTTTGCCGTTTCTTCTTCTTTCTTCTTCTTATTCATAACCTTCTCATTTTTTTAACCAAAATTAGCAAAATTTGATAGAAAAATCAACTACTCACTTAGCTTTTGTCACGATCCGCTCTCACGAGCCAGATCGCAACGGTCCTAGGGCACGGGAGATACCAATGACGACCGGCACCCGTAGAACTCATCAATCTCATACTATATAATCACTCACAATATCGCAGCGGAAAATATAACTTACTCAATCTTTGCAGCGGAAACCCATCATCAATCACATAACAATATATCTATCCATACACTCACATCACATATCACTATACACTCTGTTACTCTGTCATTCATTCTATAACTTCTATAATCTTATACATTTATACTTCAAAATGTCTCATACACTTACATAAACAATCCGTCTACACCATTATACAATACCCATAGAGCATCTAATACACATATATATAAATACAGTGTTTGATTAATTACACTATTTTTATCAGACTATAGAATTCCTTTGAGAAACAAAACCAGGAATCTGCCTCCTACTCTACACCTGCAGAGGGTAAACAGTGAGAGGATGAGTATATAAGATACTCAGTGAATCTATATGCATCGCCAATAAAAGTGAGATTTACAGAGGAACCAATGATATCAAATGCTCAGTATAACCAATTTATAGAAGCATTTAGAGTAAATGACAGAATAGATCAATAAGGATATCAAAGGTTCAGCACCATAGAGAAAAATAGATAAAGGGCTGGATTGTATGAAATTATACAATCTCCAGTAGCAATCAATCTGGACTATATGTGAACTATATGCGCACATAAAGTCTCCTGTAGCAATATCCGTATCATAAGACGGATCATATCTTATGGCTAGGTCCATAACCCTTTTCCTAGATAGGGTATTAGTAATACAATGTGCACAAGGTCGACAGTATTTTCCCACTACCCTATCGAATTGATAGCTCTGTTATATCACATAAGGTCAACATAAGAAAGAAACTTATCAGTGGACACCATTATACTACAATGGTATCCTCAATTTCAATAAACTCAATATCAATCAATTAATAACGGTTAAGTAGCAATAGCTCATTAGAATCAATTAATGAGCCTAAAATCAATAAGACATCAACAATAATCAATGAAACGATGACTAAAGGTCTAACGACCAAAAATGGGAACAAACATATTTTGGTCATTTTTGCGGTCAAAAAGTTGACGCAATTGGCATGCCATAGTCACTAGCGACGGTGGCATTCAAATGGTTGGCCTATAGATTTTTCGGCATGGTTTCGGCACAATATCGACATTGCCCCAATTATCAATAAACATACAAATGGAAGCAATTCCATAGACAACAAAAATAACTCAATAATCTTCAATAAAGGTATCAAATAAGCAATGGAAACACAAGCCAAAGGAATGAACAAAACAAGGCAATTTACCTCATTTAGGGTTCGGCCAAAGTCAAGTTTTCACATATGAGTTTCAATTGACGTTTTATCAATATAGGCAAGTAAATTGATGTATAGTAGACTCATCTAAACCTCCAAATCACCAAATGCTACGAATTTGCTACCAAATTCCTAAATCCACGGTTTAGGCCAATTTTGACGATTTTTCCCGAACGAGTTTTCTGCAACGAAACGAACGTCAATTAAATACCGATAAATACCCAATTGACTTATTCTAAAGACAATTTACCTATCCTAGTCCATATACTCAAAATCATATTACACAACTTCAATTTTGGGTTAGAAAATTGGGGAAAATTGTTTAATGCATCATTGATGCAATTAAACCATTTACCCATTCCTTTCATCATCAAATTAACCTATTTAAACCAAAAAATCAAACAAACAAACACTTACCAATTTTTCCCCAAAATGGCTAAAATTTCCCCTTCATTGTTCTTCAATTTTTATTGAATTTTTATGGTTGATTTTGGTAGATTAGTGTTTGTATGGTTTTAGTTTAGTGTTTAGAATAAATTTCCTTCACAAACTTAGCTTGAAAAATCAAAGAAATGGGAGGAAAAATGGTCACGGAAAAATAAATGGAAATGGCAGAATTTTTGCCTATTTTGTCCTTATATAATAAGACAAAATAGGTAAATTTCACTTTAGTCCTCAAATTTTTTAAAATTTGGTTTTGCTCCTTTTCTCGCTTGGTAAATCATTCCGGTAATTCCGTCTGGAATTAGAACTCAAAGTGAATGTTGAAACATCATATTTTAATTAATATTATTTAATAAAAATAGTTTTAGAGCCATTCTGAAACTCGGACAGTCGAAATTCACTATTCACAAAAAATACCCTTTATTTACGGTTTTGCCATCACTTACTTTATCAGTGTTCTTAAATATTTTCTCATATTTATTTTTACTGTATTCACACATGAATATACCTTATCATTTACCCTCAATCCAAATTTAGAAATTCATCCGTCGACCGTTCCGCTATTTTTTAGCAGCGATATCGGTACCGACGATTTTCGAAAAATTTTCTCGTTTTCGCTCTAACTGAGTTTCTAAAATTATTATTGGTCATTTCGATATTTTTAATCCATATACTGAGAAATTATTTCCCAAAAACTTGTTATGCATAAATATGGGGTATTACAGAAAATTTCGGCCAAGACTTGGGGGAAGAACAAGATGGTGATAATTTTCTTTTTAATTATAATTATTTATAGACTATTATATCCAATTATGAAATTAGAAAAATAAAATTTAAGAAAAAAGAAAGAGAAATGTATATAACCTCATTTATGTCTAAGTTAATTTGAAAGAAATGAATCAAATTATTTTTAATGGAAGAGGTTCCACTTAGCCGGCCACCTTGCACCATTTCATCATTATTTTTATTTTTTAAAATTATTTTAATTATTGGCCAATTTTTGACTCCATCTCTCACAATTTATAGAATTGTCATTTTCTTCTTCTTCTTCTTTTATCTCTTCTACTTCTTATTCTTCTATCTCTTTTACTTCTTTATTTAAGTATATAGAGTTTATTAATTTTACTCAATTCTATTTTAAAATTATTAATTATTCATCATATTTTAGGTGTGTGAAGAAAAATTGAACAAAAGATTGGTTTATAATTTATTAAAAATCGAATACCGAAAGGTGCTCAAACTTAGATTTTTCTTTTAAGTCTTTGAATTGATTTAACTAACTAATACTATTTCTAATTCCATTTAATCCTCTAATTATTTTTCTCATACTACTAATTTACCCAACTTAGGTTAACCATAATTAATTATATCAATACACCTTCTAAAATCTAAGAAAAATTGACTACCGACACTCGTTTCTTATAATTATCTTTAATTCATTTTAAATTTTTAATTAGTGTTATTACAAAAAGTCAATCACCTATATGATTAGTTCTAATTATTTTGATAATAGTTAACTTGAAGCCAATTAAAAAATCCAATTATTAAAAATTTGACAAGTTAAACAGGAAGATATGCAATTGCATTGATGGCAATCTGACGCGGCGGAATATCAATGGAAAACGGAATCCTATTATAATCCGTTGATTCGCGCACGAATACCGGAAAATAATCTTCTATAACCTGTTGATTTTAGGAATACCAGGAAATATGCATCAAAGTTCTTTGATTCAAAAAAAGAATACCGAAAATTGGAATAAATAACTTTCAAACAGAAAGATTATTTTTAATTCAAATCCAAACTCTCCCAACTCTAAGGTTTACATAACTATATATATAAAATAACTTTCAGATTATCCTAAAATATAATATGGTAATTTATTCCCAAAAGGAAATAAATCACCAGATTTACATAAATGAGGAAATAAATCAAAACTAACTTAAATAGAGAAACAAATCAAAACTAATATAATACCTTAAATAACGCCTAAAACTAAGTTTCCTATTAAAAGTAATTAAGGAAAATAAAAATACAAAAAATATAAAAATACAAATATGAAAAACATCAAATCTTGTTGATCTCCATCATTCTCTCTTCGGTACAGAAAATTCGTCCTCGAATTTGCAGCAACATTATTTTCAAAAGAATCCTTAGGTAAAAGAATTCTATATTGAAAATACCTATTCGTAAAATACTCATAAAAAATGTGAAACTTTCCAATTTTCCTTATAATTCCCATTCAATCTGTCCAATAACTTTGGATATAAGTTTTAATTAAAATTTTTTTGATAAATTGAGAATCAGATACAGTAGAAAGATTAATGAAGAATGAATCTCCATAATAATATTCTTCTTTCTTGTGAAACTGTGTTGTGATCTGTTGCGATTCATCGATATTATTATGATTCTCAATAGATGATAAAACTATTATTGTAGATAATAATATTTATTCATCGGGATAATCATCAAATGCTGGAGGTAAATCCCAATTGACATTTGATATTATTTCTAAGGCATGAAGATTAAATATTTGATCTCTTAAAAGCCCATTTACTCAATGGGTTAACTGATCCATCACTTGTATCATACGTTCCTCCATATGGTTCATTATACGTTGCTCCATCTAAGCTGTTGTGTCATGATTATAAGCCTCATATATAGGTACAGTTTGACATCTTTTCCTTGATGGCATGACTTTTCAAGGAACGAGCGTATGCTCTGATACCAACTGACGCAGCGGAATATCAATAGAAAATGGAATCCTATTATAATCCGTTCATTCGCACACAAATACCGAAAAATAATATTCTATAACCTGTTGATTTTAGGAATACCAGGAAATAGGCATCAAAATTCGTTGATTCAAAAAAAGAATACCGAAAATTGGAAGAAAACTTTCAAACAGAAAGATTATTTTTCATTCAAATCCAAACTCTCCCAACTCTAAGATTTAAATAACTATATATAGAAAATAACTTTCAGAAAATCCTAAAATATAATATGGTAATTTATTCCCAAAAGGAAACAAATCACCGGATTTGCATAAATAAGAAAATAAATCAAAACTAACTTAAATATAGAAACAAATCAAAACTAATATAATGCCTTAAATAACGCCTAAAACTAAGTTTCCTATTAAAAGTAATTAAGGAAAATAAAAATACCAAAAATATAAAAATACAAATATGAAAAACACTAAAACTTGTTGATCTCCATCACAATCACGTTTGAAGCAGCGGGAACAATACCAACAGCAGTGGCAAGAATTGGTGAGGTTGTGGAGGAAGCAGACGTTGAAGAAGATGATGAAGATGCCGTTTAAAAATATATATAAATATATCGTTACATAATTATGTCTTTGATATCATAAAGAATTTCACAGCTTAAGAGGAAAATGATTTATATTGATTTTTTAATAATATCAATTACAGGTTCAGCTATATATACACAAGTTATAACAAGGCAACGAATCTGTAAAATTAGCAATTATAATCCCATCAAATCAGTATTGACAACCTAGCAAATCCCTTCCACAGATCACTCCTTAATCATCTCGCTTGCTCATCAAGATCTTCCTAGTATGGAAAGAATATCTCTAACACTGTGAATCTTCAAGTTCTTATAACCTAAATAAAAATCGATATATTTTTTTTTTTGGACTCTTTATTCAAATCGCATAAAAGAATTCTTTTGTGAGAACTCTTTACTTTTTCTTTGGCTATTGGTATATATAGTTAAGGAGAATTGATGTATTTACCAACTATATATAGCAGGATTCACAGTAATTACAAGTTACAGCGCTGTCTCAATTTTTTATACTATTCATTTATAATTTAATTTATATTAAATTTTTCTTAAAAAAAATATTTATTAAAATTTATTATATTGAAAACAAAATTATGATTAAAAAAAAAATAAGAGACTTACATGCATAAAAATCCTCATGCATGTGTTATGGAAAAAATAAAATATCTAATAAATTGATAATAAAAAATCAATTTAAAATATCAGACGTGTAAAAACGAATTAAACAGTGTAAAAAAAAAAAATTGAACCAACAACAAAAGAATATAGTCTACTTCATAAGGAGAATGTATAGACTCTATTCTATAGGAAAATTTCATGTTGCTCTTAGTTTTTGTGATTTTATCGTATATATTAAGGTGTTTTTCCTTAATTCACAAAGTATAATTCATTAATACAAAAATATAAATGCATTGCTTAAAATCATAAAATTAAACATGAAAGTTAAATATAAAGTCAAAATTTATTTTTAATTCAATAGTATTGAAGTGATATTTAAAATTTGAATTTAAATTATTATAAGAGTATAATTTATATATACGTAAAATCTGTTTTAAAAAAATTTAAATTAAGTTTTTTTTTTAAATAATAAATGATTAATTATCTGATAATTAAAATTATTATTAAAAATAATAATTAAATAAATTTAATACAGCCGTTAAAAAATAAAAATCAACAACCAGCATAAAAAACTGTTGGACACTAGCTAAGAAAAGTTATAAAAGGCAGCCACAAAGTATACGAAAAAAAAATAATATAGTCTATAAATAGTAATATTAAATTTATGGAAATAACGAGTCATGGGTAATTTATAATTAAGGGTGAGCAAACTGAAACAAACTTGTCAAAAATTAAATAAAATCAATCATAATTTTTAAAAATTGAACTGAATTAAAAAAATTTCAGATCAAATCAAATCAAATCGAATTAATATATTTCACAATATTATCTTTTACTGTTATATTAGATATATAATCTTAGAAAATTTAATTAGATTATACTAATCTCAGTAAAATGTTGTACAATTTTTTGAGATTTCATAATTTTAGAAAATCTAATGAATAAATTTATAAATTGCTTGCATCTCCACCCACCTTTCTTTATACATCCTTGAGTTCTTATTTCAGGTCATTCTTTCCCTATTTCCAACACCTTCTCACATTCTTCAAGAGTCATTTTCTAAATAGTAAAAAAAAGTAAGCTTCACAATACATTAACTTTGAAGCATAACAATTTCTACTATTGATTAAAATAAAATTTGGATAAAAGTTGAATATTATTTTTGATTTTTCATTATTTTAACAATTGGGTAGTTGTTGCTTTATATAATTGAAGCTCATAAATTATCATTTAACATCTATAAACATAAATTATTTTAAGCTATCTAGCTTTGAATAGCACGGTGATACAGACATAACATTTCAATAAAAAATTTATTTTAACACAATATTTTAAAAAATCTTATAAAAAATAATAATAAAAAAGTTTATAAAGTCTGTATAAGGAAAGATAATATCAATCATAATATCAATCAGAGTAAGCAGCAAAAAGATAAGTTAAACCTTTATCAAGAAAGATGCAATCTGCAAACGAAAGGAGGATATGAGGAAAAATATATTGAAAATTTTTTGAAAATAAAAAGAACTCATTCCTTAATAAACCAATTAAAATTATATAAAGATGAACCTTTAAAAGATAGAAAATTAGAAAAAATTATAAATTTACTTGAAAAATGATATGAGTAAAGAGAAATATAAAAAGTGGTAGTTAGAAAATAATAGAATAAGAAATAAATATATCGAAATTCAA
Organism: Aleurites moluccanus; assembly: GCA_948193065.1. NCBI lineage: Eukaryota > Viridiplantae > Streptophyta > Magnoliopsida > Malpighiales > Euphorbiaceae > Aleurites > Aleurites moluccanus. The sequence continues at coordinate 10,858 of CANXYC010028061.1, forward strand.
AATAAATTGGTGATATAAAAATATCTTTAAGTGGATAAAAATAATTTATTAAAATAAAGTTAAATAATAAAAAACTAAAAATTCAATTATAATTAATAATATGTCAATTTTAAATTATTTTTAAGATAATTAAATTTATATAGCCCATAAATTATTTTTAAGATAATTATGCTCATAAATTTTCGTTGAGTACAAAATTAATATATTTAGATATGATTAAATTAAAATTCAATCTAATATTTAATTAATCAAAATAATTTAATTTATGTGATAGCCCAAAAGTATTATACATTAAAAGAAAAGAAAAGAAAATATGCAAGTACAAGTATTAGAAAGGAAAATGAAAATAGAAAGAAACATTTATTGGCAAAGGGCAAGTGTGCTAAAGAAAGAAAAAAACCCTAATACAAAAATCTGAAATTACCCTTCACAAAAAGGAAAAGAAACCACCCAATCCAAATGGCATTGTAGTAAAGTAATTAAAATCAAATAGTAATTCTAAAACCTATGGCTTTATAGCAGATTATAAAAATGTCATATGCCTAAAATAATATCATCTATTCAAAACGAAGTCGTATTGTTTAATGAGCTATAGGAAAATGAGGGGACTTGAAAGTAATTTTGGTCGAAACAAAACACTGTTGGCGGAGTTTACCCGAATTTCCTAAGAAGAGTTGTTTGTAGTTTAAAGAAAAAAATTACCTTTCTAGATTTTATTTTTTATTTTTATTTTTATTTATTTTTATTTATTTTTATTTTAACAAACTCATTATAAGAGGGCAAAACTTATAAAGGCAAAACTTACGAAGGCATGAAATAAACACGTAGTAAATAATTTACCCATTATCACCAATCAACAATTCATACTTGATCACTAACCATTTTTATGATTTTTTTCCACTTATAATTACAAATAAGAAAAAATGAAAATATTTAATCTGTAAATAATTTCATAATTTTTACAATTTGTGAATTTTCGATTGTATTGTCTATGTTTTAGTAAATTCACAAAATCATCATAAATTAGATAAAAAATATAAAAAATATATTTTTATTGGTTATTATCCTCGATCTAAAACATATTGGTTATATAATCCTCTTAGTGGCAACATGATTATGAGCAGAAATGTAGTGTTCAATGAAGACGCAAAGTGACATTGGGACAGTAACAGCAAGAAACCAACTTGAAACTTTAACAAAAGAAATGCCAGACCCAATATTAGCAAATTCACTAAATTCCCCTCCCTCAACATCAAACGATAGCAGTCCCACAAGTTCCACTCCTAATACTCCAAATAGTAGCAGCTCATTTTTTTGGCAAATGAGTCTTTTTATGGGATACCTCTAAGAAAATTTAGATACTTGAGAGAAATCTACGAAACTTATGCATTTGCTTTATTTGTTATATATCCTGTAACATACAAAGAGGCAGCATAAAAAGAGGAGTAACAAAATACAATGAAAGAAGAGATCATGATAATTCAAAGGAATGATACTTGGGGAATAGTAAACGTACCCGATGTTAAGAGCACGATTTGCCTGAAATGGGTGTTCAAAATAATTTGTCGTGCAGATGAAAGCATACAAAAACACAAGGCTCGATTGGTGGCAAAAGGATACTTGAAACAATAAGGTGTCAATTTCGAAGAAACATGTTCTCCCATTGCTTGATTTGAAACAGTGAGAACCATATTGGCTTTGGCTACACAGCTGCAATGGTATATGTATCAATTTGATGTTAAATCATCGTTTCTAAATAGCGAGTTACAAGAGAAGGTGTATGTTACTGTCACGACCCGCTCTCGCGAGCTGCGACGGTTCTAGGGCACGGGAGATGCCAATGGCGACCGGCACCCGTAGAACCCAATATTAGTCATATCAATCCTATCAATATAATATGTATGTAGACAATCTCTATTCGTTCATTATCAATCACAACCTGTCATATATTCTCAATCAATTACATTCACACTACCCACAGGATCATATCAATCATAACATATATTTTCCATATCATAGTATCATCATTTGGATACATGTTCATTTCCTAACTAACCCGTACATACCCATGGAGCAGCTAGATTATGAACACCAAAATATAATTGTTATACAAAATAAGTATCTGGAATGTACATCAGATATCTGTTGCAAAATCCTCAGAGAA
>CANXYC010028177.1:0-10900 GCA_948193065.1 Aleurites moluccanus
GTTTCAATCTCATAAGAAACATATTGGTCGCAAGACCATCATCATATATCATCATTCAAATCGGGTTTAACAAACAAGAAGCATATGAACTTGATCCAAGAAAATTGATCAAGTCATTTATATTATATATACAAATATATACATATGGATGAACAATTCAAGAATGTTAGGTCACATTATTTCAAGAAACTTGAAGCAATTAAAATGTTCATACTTGCCTTAACACAATTTCTCTTGAAATTTCCTCTAGCAAATTCCAACTCTAACTCCTCAATTAATTTGAGTTTATCCTCCTAAGAAATTTCCCCAAACATACAAAATTAGGATTTTCTCCAAATCAATAATATTTATCATGATTTCCTAATAATTAATTATCTTAGAGTCTCTATTCTTAATTCCCAACAACAATTTTATTTATTTCTTAAAGAAAAATTTGCATTTAATTCGGAGTTACTGTTCATGTTACTATTTATGACAGTCTCAACATTCTGATTTTCTTCCACATTAATTATCATTAATGACTTCATATTACTTGCAATAATTTCTATATACCCAATATTAATTATTCTAACCCATAGACTTAAATAAATTTAAGGAAATTAGCTTAAGAAGAAAATTTACCTTATTTTTCCTCAACACTGAAATTTCTAAAATTCCTTGCTTAAACTAATGATTTCTGCCTTAATATAGAATAATCTAGAGGTCTAATGCATTAATTTGAGTATTAATGTCTTAGAAAATAAAATGAGACTAATCTGAGAAAAGACTGAAAATTAATGAAGAAAAAAGGAAGAAAAAATCGTGAAAACGCTACTGGGGTTGCTGGGGTTAAATAGACCACTGCCCCAGAAACACGCTTTCTAGCTCGCCTCGCCAATCCTTCCTCGACAATGCTACCTCACATAAGCCAGCTCGCCATTCTCACTTCGCATTACCCAGCTCATACTTTCCAGCTCGCCAAACTGATCCGGCAATGCCATCTCGCTATTCCAGCTCGCATATGTCACCTCACATATGCTGCTTCGCCAGACTCTCCTCGTGAACTCTTCCTCACTTCGCTTATTTGCTTCTTTGCCTCTTCGCTAAACTCTGCTTCGCAAACTGCCACTTCATACATTCCCTCTTTGCATAATGCCTCTTCGCATAATGCCACCTCACCTTTCCTCTTCGCCTAACCTCTTCGCCAAGTCCTCTTCGCCAAACCTCTTCGCCAAACCTCTTGGCCAAACTCTCTTCGCCAAACCTCTTCGCCAAACTCTCTTTGCCAAACCTCTTCACATATGCTACCTCGCATATGATTCTTCGCCAATTACCACTTCGGCAATTTCACCTCGCCACTTCACATTGCCAGCTCGCAAAATGCCACTTCGCATTTTGTCAGCTCGCCTTAGCCAGATCCTACTAAGTTGAAAACTTTTCCTCAGCAACTTAGACTTAACCATCCCACAAAAGAGCTACAAAGATTCAAACTTACTAATTCTTTTTGCTATTTAAAATAGACATGCAGGGACACAACATATCAAAAATTCAAATCACTAAGACCAACACACAGACTATGGTGACTCTCCAAATTTCACCCAGACTTACTGCCCCAAAATCTAACCGAACAGACCTGATACAATCCACTCTCCACTGAGATATACTTATCCAAAAATTTTGAAATTTTACATCCAATATCAGAACACACAAATGAACATTTTTTGTGTTTACATTTTTGGCTAAATCTACCTTAATCATTCCCAGTAAATTCAAACAATCTCAGATTTCCCAGCAAACACATTAACCCAAACCAGTCCTACTCAATGAGGTATAACTCCTCACACACACAGAATTTTGCCAAGATGATTTATAGAATTATAATTAAGACATAAACTCACAATTTTAATGTTTTACACTTTATCAAATTATTTCTTTAAGATCATGCAATTATCATCACAAAATCCTGCAACTGCAAATCAGAAATTCTGAAATTCTTAAACACTCATATTTGAAATTATTCAACTCTCTAAACATACAATTTAATAAAATACAACAAAATGGACAGATATTACATTCTTCCCCTCTTAAATAAATTCATCCTTGAATTTATACTAATCTGCCTCAAGCCTAAAATAAATGGGGATATTTATCTTGCATGCTTCATTCACTTTCCCATATACACTCTTCCATGGCTTGGTTTTTCCACAAAACCTTAACCATTGGTATCTCATTGTTCCTTAACTTCTGAACCATTTGATCTACAATGGAAATTGGGATCTCTTCATTTGACAAATCCAGTTGAAGATCTACTTTCGGCACTTGCAACACATAAGAAGGATCGACAACATACCTCCTAAGTATCGATACATGGAATACCGGATGCACCTTATCTATGCTAGGAGGCAATGCCAACTTGTAGGAAACCTCCCTAACCTTGCTCAAAATCTCAAAAGGTCCAATAGATCTTGGAGATAGCTTGCCTCTTTTGCCAAACTGTAGAACTCCTTTCATTGGACAGACCTTTAGAAACACAAGATCTCCAATGGAATACTGAAGATCCTTTATCTTCGGATCGGCATAACTCTTTTGGCGACTGAAAGCTGTCTTCAATCTCTCTCGAATCAATGGAACCTTCTCTGAAGTATACCTTATCAGTTCTGGTCCTTCAATATGCTTTTCTCCAACTTCATCCCAACACAAGGGAGATCTACATTTTCTTCCATACAAAGCTTCATAAGGAGACATTTGAATTGTGGAGTGATAGCTGTTGTTGTAGGTAAATTCAATCAATGGCAAATGAGCATCCCAATTCCCTCCAAAGTCTAGAATACACATCCTCAACATGTCTTCTAGAGTTTGGATGGTCCTCTCTAATTGCCCATCTGTTTGCAGATGGAAAGCCGTGCTGAAATCAAGCTGAGTACCCGAACACTCTTGCAATTTCTACAAAAATCTTGAGGTAAACTGAGTACCTCTATCTGATAAGATTGAAACTGGCACTCCATGAAGTTTAACAATCTCATCCACATAAATCTGGGCATATTGAGAAACTCCATAGGTCGCCTTGACTGGTAAGAAATGGGCCAGCTTGGTCAATCTATCTACAATGACCCATATCAAGTCATAGCCTCTTGAAGTTCTTGGCAATCTGACCACGAAATCCATAGTCACTCTCTCCCATTTCCATTCTGGCAATGGCAAATCTAAGAGTAACCCAGATGGTTTCTAATGCTCAAACTTGACTTGCTGACAAGTTAGACATTTGGCTACATATTCAGCAACATCTCTTTTCATTCCACTCCACCAATATGAATTCTTGATGTTATGGTACATCTTCATTGCACCTGGATGCATGTTATACTTGGCATGATGGGCTTCCTTAAGAATCATATCTCTCAACCCATCAACTGCTGGAATACATAGCCTATTACCATACCTTAACAAGCCATCAACCATATGAAATCCTGGAGCTTTTTCTGATCCCACTTCATTCTTTATCTTCACCAACTGAGGGTCTTTATCTTGAGCTTCTCTAATTTGATCAATAAGAAGTGGTTTGACTTAGAAATTTGCCACAAGCACTCCTGAATTTGACAATTCTCAACTGATTCCCATATCATGCAATCCCTGCACTTCCCTCACTAGGGACCTTCTACTCACTTGAATATGGGATAAGCTCCCCAAGGACTTCCTGCTTAGTGCATCCGCTACAATATTGCCTTTCCCTGGGTGATATAAGATTTCACAGTCATAATCCTTAAGCAATTCAACTCATCTTCTCTACCTAAGATTGAGATCTTTCTGCTGAAATATGTATTTCAAGCTCTTATGATCTATGAAAATCTCACACTTCTCACCATACAAGTAGTGTCTCCAGATCATCAATGCAAACACTACCACAACTATCTCAAGATCATGAGTTGGATAGTTCATCTCATGCTTCCTCAACTGCCTCGAAGCATAAGCTATCACCTTTCCACGCTGCATAAGCACACAACCAAGCCCCACTCGCATTGCATCGCAATACACTGCATATCCTCCTTCACCCGACGGCAAAGCTAAAATAGGTGTCGTGGTGAGATAAGTCTTCAACTTCTGGAAGCTCTCTTCACATGCATCTGACCATAGGAATTTAATTTGCTTCTGAGTGAGCTTGCTCAAAGGAGATACAATCTTGAAGAAGTCTTGAACAAATCTCCTGTAGTAGCCTGCTAAACCCAAGAAACTTCTGACTTCCGAAATATTTGTGGGTCTAGGCCAACTAAGAATTGCATTAACCTTCTTAGGATCAACTCTAATCCCTTCTTTGTTCACTATATGCCCCAGAAAAGCCCACATTCTAAAGCCAGAATTCACACTTCGAAAGCTTGGCAAATACTTAATGCTTTCTCAAAATCCGCAACACAACTCTAAGGTGCTCTTCATGTTCTTCCTTACTCTTTGAATACATAAGAATGTCATCAATAAACACAATGACAAACTTGTCCAAGAATGGCTTGAACACCCTATTCATCAAATCCATAAATGTAGCCGGTGCATTGGTCAATCTAAATGTCAACACTAAGAACTCATAGTGTTTATATCGAGTTCGGAATGCCGTCTTCAATACATCTTCATTTTGAATTCTCAATTAATGGTATCCTCAAGTCTATCTTGGAGAAATGACTTGCACTTTGCAATTGATCAAATAAATTATCAATTCTTGGCAAGGGATATTTATTCTTGATAGTTACCTTGTTAAGCTGCCTGTAGTTAACACATAGCCTCATAGAACCATCTTTCTTTTTCACAAAGAGTACAGGTGCTCCCTATGGTGAACTACTGGGTCTAATGAATCCCTTGTCAAGCAGATCTTGCATCTGAATCTTCAATTTTTTCAACTCGACTGGTGCCATATGGTAGGGAGGAATAGAAATCAGACTTGTGCCAGGTAGCAACTCTATACCGAACTCTATCTCTCTTTTCGGTGGCAAACTAGGCAATTCTTCAGGAAATACAGCCGGAAACTCATTAACTATTGGAATCTACTCCAATTCTTTCACTTCCTTACTAGTGTCCCAGACATATGCCAAATATCCTTGGCAACCCTTTCTCAACAATCTCCTTGTCTCAATGGCAGATATAACATTATATGGCACTTCGCTCCGCTCCCCTTGGAAGTCAAATTCCTCACCGAAATGTGGCTTAAAGATAAGTTTCTTCCCATTACAGTCAATAATGGCATAGTGCTTGGACAACCAATCCATGCTAGAATTACATCAAACTCCAACACTGGCAATTCAATCAAATCTGTATCTAAGTTCTTGCTACCTATGCTAACCACATGGGATGGATAGGATTTCTGAACGTTAATCTCTTCCTCCAAAGAAGTAGACATAACCAACACATTCTCAAGCAAAACACAAGGTACATGCAATTTCTTAGCAAAACAGGATGATATAAATGAATGCGTAGCTCCCGAATCAAACAATACTCTAGCATTCAAGGCTTGAATCCGAAGGATACCTGTAACCACAATATTGGATGCTTGGGCTTCATGCTATGACAAGGCAAAAACTCTCCCTCTGCCTCTACCTATAGGAGTTAATCTGGAAGCCTGAGACTCATGCTGACCTGATCCTCTGCTAGCCTCAATAATTCTGCCCAAATTACCTCTACCTCCTCCTGGTTGCTGACCAATGCTCCTCCCTCTGCTCATCTGAACTGTAGCCTGAGAAGCCTGATGTCTAACTCCAAAAGAAGGCTGTGGACAATCCTTAAGGAGATGACCATGTTGTCCACATCCATAACATATGCCTGACCCAAAGAAGCAAGGTCCTCTATGAAGCTTACCACATATAGGACAAGAAGGGTTAGTCCTAAGTGGTGCGGAACTGGCTGCACTATGGCTCACTTGGGGAACAAATCTAGAGGGATTTGATCTTTGCTGGGATCTCCCTGGTGGTCCTCTATATTGCCCTCGAGCAACTCATTGAGGTGAAATATTCATACTCTTTACCCCACTGTCTTGCCTAGAAGAACCTCCAACTTTAGCCTTCTTTTTCTCTTCCCTTTCTGATCTAGCTTCCATTTCCCTGTTCTCAACTCCTCACACACACAGAATTTTTCCAAGACGATTATAAAATTATATTTAAGACATAAACTCACAGCTTTCATGTTTTACACTTTACCAAATTATTTCTTTAAGATCATGCAATTATCATCACAAAATCCTGCAACTGCAAATCAGAAATTCTAAAATTCTTAAATACTCATATTTGAAATTATTCAACTCTCCAAACATATTATTTAATAAAATACAACAAAATGGATAGATATTACAATTGCTATATCACAGTCTCATTTAATTAAATTCGCGAGTTACTACTACTTGATGAGATTGATATTATATAATGATATCTATTGTAGTTGTAATATCTGCCATTTTTGTTGTATTTTTATTTATTGTATACTTGAAGAATTAATTAATTTAAGATATGAATGTTTTGAGTAGATGCAGTAAATTTCTGGTTGAGGAATTTGGGAGGTTGATTACATGTTCTTAAAGAAAAAATTTGGTAAAATGTAAAACATAAAAGTTGTGGATTTATATTTCATCTTCAATTTTGTAAAATGGCTTGGTAAAATTCTATGTGTCTGAGGAGTTATGTCTCCCTGAGCAGAACTTGTCTGGTTTAGTATTTCTGTAGGAAGTCTGTGTTTGTTTGAAATTTATGGGAATGACTGAGATAGTTTGAGCCAAAGGTGTAAACATGAGAAATGTTCCTTTATGTGTTGTGATGTTGGCTGTAAAATTTTAGGAATTTTGGATAAGTATAACTCAGTGGAGAGTGAAAATTTATCAGGTCTATTTAGATGGATTTTGGGGCAGTAAGTCTGGGTGATTTTAGAAAGTCACCATGGTCAGTGTAGTTGCCTTTATGATTTGAATTTTGGATGTGTTGAACCACTACATGTTTATTTTAAGTGGCAAAAAGAATCAGGAAGTTTGGACGTTTATAGCTCATTTGCGAGCCGATAATGCAAGCTAGCGAAGTGGCGAAGAGAGATTGCTGAAGTGTCAATTGGTGAAGATACATATGCGAGGCAGCATATGCGAAGAAGGATTTGGCGAAGAGGAAAAGGCGAGGTGGCATTATGCGAAGAGGGAAGGTGCGAAGTGGCAGTTCACGAGCAGAGTTTGGCGAAGAGGGAATGTGCGAGGTGGTAGTTCGGGAATAGGATTTGACGAAGAGGTATTGCCAAGGTGGCATATGCGAGGCGGTGTATGCGAAGAGAAGTTTGGCGAGGAAACATATGCGAGGTCATATTTGCGAATTGGATACACGAAGTGGGATTCGCGGAGTGGCTTATACGGAGTGACATTGTCGGGGCAGATTGGCGATCTGGGAAGTGCTAGCTAAGAAGGGCGAGCTAGCTTATGCGAGGTAGCATTGCCAAGGTGAGCTGGCGAGCTGGCGAGCGGAGTTTTAGGCAGTGGCCTATTTAACCCAGTGCCAGTAATGATTTTCTGTGCGGTTTTCTTTCTTCTTCCGTCTTTCCCAGATTTGTTCCATTTCTTATCTAAGGCATTAATATTCAAAATTAATGCATTAGATCTCTAGATTAGCATATTATAAGGCATCAATTTTCAGATTCAAGCAGAATATCTCAAAAAATTCAATGTTGGAGAAATAAGGTAAATTTCTTCAAGTTTTATTTTCTTTTAGATTAATTAAGTCTGGCAGTTAGAATAATTAATTATGAATGTATATAAATTTATTGTAAGCATTTTAAGGTTATACATTGTAATTAATGTTAGAGGAATCAGAATTAATGGACTGTCATGAATAGTAACATGAACAGTAAATTTGAATTAAATGCAGATTTTTCTTTAAAAGATGAATTAAATTGATGTTGGGAATTAAGAATAGAAACTCTAAGATGGTTAATTATTAAGAAATCATGTTAAATAGTATTAATTGAAGAAAACCCTAATTTTGAATATTTGGAGAAATTTCTTAGGAGAGGAAAATCAAGGAAAATTGAGGAGAATTGTGTGAGCCAAACTGTTGAAAGGAATTCAAAGATAAAATTGTGTAAGAGGTAAGTATGAACATTGTATTTGTTTGCTACTTCCTTGAAATAATATGACCAAATATTCTTAATGTTCACCTATATAATTCTTATGTGCTTGATATTGTATTATCGGACCATGAAATGATCATTCTATGATACCCTTAAACTGAAAATTTCCAGCTATTACATGTGATTTCTATATAGATGTATATAATATAAGTGACTTGGTCAACCTTCTTAGATCAAGTCCACATGATTCCTACTTGCTTCTTACTTGTTAAAATTGATTGAAATTGTGATATATGTTGATGGTCTTGTGACCAATATATTTCTTGTGAGATTAAAACTATATGACCCTATGGATAGAACGCTCTTTCTAATGAGAGTAAATTCATTAGTCCATTATGCACTTTGGGAACCTAGCTGGTAGGGTTCTGTACCAGTGTTCCACCTAGAGGGGACCACGAGCTCTAAGTGTATGCCTGGCCAAGCATGCATTTGAGATAAGATAGCAAGGACTTCTGATGCGCTCTATTGTGATAGGTAGCATGGCTAATGATGCACTCTATAGTTCTACCATCTTATTTGATAGTGCTATTCGATTGTGAGCACTTCTGTTTCTTGTGAGCCTAACCACATGATGATTCTTACCCATGATCTTGAAATTGATATTTCCTTTGGATTATGTATATATATATATATATGTGTATGTATATTTCTTTCATATAGCATGTTCATATCTTACTGAGTTGAAGGCTCACTCCTCTTCTATGGATTTCAGGTGATAGTGTAGCTCGTGAGGGAGCTAATAGAGAAGATCCAGCTTCTTGACTCATTCTTCCAAGAATCCTTCATTGTAACTATTTTGAAATATGATTATGTATATTTAGTGAATGGTATTATGACACAATATGTATTGGAAGTATACTCTAGAGCTCCGTAGTTGGTCATTGGGGATGATAATATTTTGATGTATGATTTTTTTTGGGTTACTCTTGTTCCTTAGTGATGTGGGATGCATCTTTTGATCAGTAAGAAATAAGAGAAAATTTATGAAATGACATAAAAAGAAAGATATGAATTATGCTTATATTGATCATAGAAATGATTATTATATGATATTTATATTTAATATGAATGTGAAATATAAATGAGGTCTAGGATATGGGAGTTCTACGGGTTTATGGTGGCCTTATGCCTACCCTTGCCCTAGAACCATCGCACCATTTGACTTGAGGTGTGACAGAGGTGGTATCAGAGCTATAGGTTTATAATCCTTAGCATAAAAGATAAATAGAGATGCATGAGCACTAGTATAAGTGTTGATTAAGATAACTACGGAGTATAGGATTTGTGTCTCATCTAATTGTGTCTTCCTTTGGTATTTGTATCTGCGTTAAGTATTCGTAGCGAGTCTAATAATGTTTGTTCTTCTTATCAGTATCGAGATGCCTCCATGTCACGGTAGAGGACGAGGTTGAGGTTGTCCTAGGCGGTATCTACCTTCTGAAGAGGGTTCAGTGGGTGGTAATGGAGGTGATGAGGTTCCTCCTGTGCCACCAGTGGATGTGGCTCATATGGCACAACAATTAGACCAGCTGCAGAGGAATTATGCAATGATAGCTAAGTTTATTACTCAGCAAAGACAACAACAGGTACCTCCAGTTCAGATTCTGAAAATTCCTGTTCCTCCAGTGGTTCCAGCACCTATAGTACGACAAGAGGAAGAGGTATCATTTGAGAGATTCTTAAAACTTAAGCCCTCAAAATACAAAGGGGAAGTGGATTCTACAGATTTCCTAAAAGAAATTGAAGAGAAAGTACAGATTCTAAGAATTCCTGATAGAAGAGCCATAGAGTTTGTGGGATATCCGATGTAGGCTGAGGCCAAGGACTGGTTCAAGAGAAGCATTTCTGGTATGCTTTGGGAGAATGAAGATTTATAATGGGAGATTTTCAAAGAGTTAGTGCTGAATGAATTCCTTCCTAAGAATGTGAGGGTAGCTAAGTCCCTGGAGTTTGAGAGATTGGTTCAGACCCCTTGCATGAGTGTCTCTTGGATGCCAGGAAGTTTAGTCAATTGAGTAAGTTTGCTCATACTTTGGTGCCTATAGAAGCGGCACGGATTCAGCGGTTCTGCCGAGGGTTAGTGGCTCCATTGTTCAAACTTCTAGCTGCACTTGAATTTGATTCTTATTCCAAGTTGGTAGACAAAGCTAGGATAATTGAGAACAGGGAAATGGAAGCCAGATCAGAGAGGGTTGAAAAGAAGAAGTTTAAAGTTGACAGTTCTTCCAAACCAGATAGTGGGATGAAGACGATGGTAGTGGCTCATCAGTTAGCTCTTAGGAGTGGGTATAGAGGACCTTCAGGGAGGCTACAGTATAGTAGGAATACTCCTGGACCTACTTCTCAAATGAGTCAGGGATTAGTTAGTTTTGCATCACCCAGGGTTCCTAAACCTCTGTGTCCTTCATGTGGAAAATTTCATAGTGGGCTTTGCCATTATGCATCAGGAGCTTGTTTCAGAATTGTCCACAGTCACCCTTTGGAGGTAGACCTCAGGCTTCTCAGGCTACAGTTCATATGAGTAGAGAGAGGAACACCAGTCAACAGCTAGGAGGAGGTAGAGGTATTCTGGACAAGACTGTTGAGGCTGGTAGAGTATCAAGTCAACAGGAGGCTCAGGCTTCAGGATCAACTCCTATGGGTAGAGGTAGGGGGAGTGTAACACCTTAGCCTAAACCCTAATAGGGACCTTTTAGGGAAATAATTTTTCCTTTCTTATTGATGTGTTATAATATGTGTGAATGCATGGAATATATGTATATGCATGTTATATGACCTAATTTTTAGGTCTAGA
>CANXYC010028272.1:0-13798 GCA_948193065.1 Aleurites moluccanus
ATTTGATGATATATCCTTTTGGGGTGAATTGTCTCATTCCACATTTGATGAGATAATTTATTTTCATTTGGATGTTCTATCCTGAGCGGTTGTATCATTCCATACTTGATGATACAGCTTAACTAGATTTGAACTTGGCAGCTGTAACATTATACATAAAAACATGAAATGGTTCTTTTGGAAAAGAAACTGTTTAGGTCTTATTCTTATAAAGAAACTGTTTAGGTCTTATTCTTATAAAGAAACTGTTTAGGTCTTATTCTTATAAAGAAACTGTTTAGGTCTTATTCTTATAAAGAAACTGTTTAGATCTTATTCTTATAAAGAAACTTGACATCGATGCTTATTGGTTTTGACATTGATGCATATTATTATTGACATTAATGTATTGTTGGTATTGATGCTTAATTGACATTAATATATTATTATTTTCAGTCATTGTGGTATTGTGCTAAGTTCTTTTGGATGAACTAGACACTTTAAAAAGTTATACAAATGATTGAATTCATATGAAATTCATATTTGGTAACTTACAGGAAATGACGAAAATAAAGGAGCAGAGCTGAACTGGACTTCTGATGAGGATGATCTACTTGATGAATAATTTCTCTATAGCTCTAGACTGTGGGGGACTATTATATTTCTTTCAGTTTAATAAATAGTTCACTTACAAGTAAAAATGCCCATGTTGATTGAGTTTAATTAAATTTTAAAACTCTATGTTGGTATACTTATTATTCAAATATATTTAATTTATTTGCATCAATTTAGTTTGTTTCTAAAATTGATAGTGTGCTTAAAAAATTCATATTTTGAGTAATGAATATTTTTGTGATATAATGATTTAATATTTTATTTTGAACATTATATTATCTATCTATTGAAAAGTGTTATATGTAGAACATAGGAGGAAATTGTTGGATATATTAAATAACTCTAATATATGTTCTAATATAAGCTCTAATAGATAATAGACCTTTGTAGTAGGCCTAACGGGCGAGAGCTCATTAACTAGTTTAACCCTAGTGTAAACCTATATATATGCTAACTGGAGGCAACATGCTAGGTATTCTAAATTAGATACTTAGGGTGTAATATTTCAAGCAATTGCATATTACTTGACCTAAAACTCTAACATTTTAAGTATGTGATTATTGGATGTGTATCATAAATGTAAGGTATTTACTATTTAAATCGATTGAGTAAGCTAATGTTGACTTTTAATCAGAAGATGATATAGGGTCTAAAAGCAGCTGAATTTAATCATTGAATCCATTAATTTCATCCAAAAACTTTGTTAGATTTTAACAGTAGGATATTTGCAAAAATAGTAAATATTATTATTATAAAAATAATAGTAATTATAAAAAAAATTAAAAAGATAATTGTTTGCAAGTACATATCTAATAGACTAATTATAAAATAATTAATCACTTTAAAAGGAATTGGTTGCTTATTGATTTCTTTAAGAAGAATTGATTGTTTTGAAAGGAACTGATTATTTTGATATTGCTTTGAGAGAAATATTATGTCTTTTAAAATATATATATGTAAATTTTTTAATTAATCTCTTAAAATTTTTAAATATGTATATATATATATGTAACTTTTTTAATTGGCCTCTAAAAAAAAATAATTATATAATTTATAACACTAAATTTTTTTATTAATTTAACTTTGACCCTTAATAAAATTTTATAGTTTTACCTTTGAATTTGAAATAAAGTGATTTCTATATGGAATTTAATTTATGTTATTTCTCATAATAAATAGATTCAACAATATTACTAATAATAAATTGATTTATAAATAAATGGGTAGCTTAAGAATACATTATGAAAAGTTGTCAATTCGAACCTTACCTATTGCAATTTATAATTGGTAATATATCAATGTCTTTTTATTCATTTCCACGCCCATACATAATTGGTAAGTGGACCTTTGAAATATTAGAGGTTTGGCAATGTTAGGGCTAAGCATAGTAAGGCGAGGCTCAATTAAGTTAGACAACAAATAAGATTTAGAGTAAGTTTTATAAAATTCGGATCCTCGAAACTCTAATAATTTGATTTGTTTAAAAATAAAATATTTATTCTATCACCCATTTTATTTTTAGGTAAAATAAAACAAGATGTCTTATAATTTGATTTATTTAAAAATAAAAATATTTATTCTATCACCTATTTTATTTTTAGATGAAATAAAACGAAATGTTGTGAATTAAAACAGTTAATATCCGTTTATATAAATTTTTTATTTTTTCTCTTTAAAAATGATTTTTAATGTTATTTTCTTATATATATATGTATTCATTTATATATATTTTTTGATATATTAATATAATATAATTTATATTTCACATAAAAAATAATTATAAATAAAATATACAAATATAATATTAAAAAATAAAATATATATAATCAGATTGAATTCAAGGCGAATTTTATTATTATTTAAATCTGATGTGACTTGAATTCAAATTAAAAAATATCTCATTTCATTTATTAAACTAAATAAATATTATCCGCCTCTTTTATATGAGTCGAATATATGATGGAATGAATAAAATTATTATTTCTAAATTTAATATGCAGCTCCAGAGATTTAGTCCACATTATTCTCTAAAGATAATTAAATAATTATAAGTGACATTAATTAGTAAAATTAGAAATCGAGTTAAAGTAAGAGAAGATATTGTCTTTCAGTTTTAAACAAAAAGAACATTTTTATCAGATAGATGTCAAGAAACTAAAGAGGGAAAATGGATGCAAAATCCATCCATAGATAATGATATAATGACAATAATTTACAAATGCATCTATGTACAAATTAAATATAAGCATTATTTTATCTAATGATTACGGTCTAATGGAGTTTGGATATACAAAATCAAATTGAGATTTTTTTTATCCTATTTCAGTTTTAACTTGATTCACTAGTTGAATTCGAGATTAATATCTTATTAAATTTAGTTAAAATAATAAAATATATTAAAAATATGAACTTTCTTAATAAATGCATGGACCGAATATTATGTAACGTTACATTTAATTTAATTTTTTCAAATAATTCATTTCATTTGCAAATGAATTTTAAATAAAATTCATTTCAAATGAATTCTAATGTTTGATATATTAAATAATAAATATAAATTTTATTTAAAAAGAAATAAATATTATATTTAATATAATTTTAAAATTTATTTTAATATTTCACTTAATAAAAAAATACTCTTATAAATATATTATTTATTTACTTATTTTCTTTATAAAAATTTTATATTACATTAATTCAATTAGATGTGTTTGTTATAAAAAAAATTGTTTATATATGAACATCAAAATATAACACTAATAAATTTCAACTTGAATTTGAATTAATAAATTATTATATATATTATAAATTATATTTAAAATTATATAAAATATTAATGTTTTATTACATTTGTAAATTATTCAAGTTGAATATTATATTATAATATTTCAACTTCACTCAATCCATTATTTCAATTACTCAAATTCAAATTTAACTCAATTAAATTTGAATATTTTATAAATCGAATTTGAATAACTTTTAAATAGATTGAACTGTATAATTTCAATAAATAAACTATATCACTTATATTATTTCCCACTCAATTTATAATTGAAAAGTCAAATATTTTATAAGTCAAGTTTGAGTAACTTAACAATTTGGTAAATTTTTATCAAATGCACTTAAATTAATAAAAATAATAAAGTCAAAATACTGAAATAAAATACATTTAATACACTAATTTTATAATTATCTTATAAGATAAGGCCTAATTAAAAAAAAAAGAGTTTAATGTATTTGTAATTTTATCACAAAATTTTGATAATTTCCTTATTTTGGTAAATATAATCACCAACCCAATTTTAAGTGAAATTAAATGCAAATTTATTAATGTTGCAAGTTTAAATTTATTTATTTTATTATATATCATGTGAAAGAATTAGAATAATAAAATATTTTTGCGTCAAAATTATTTAATTTTAGGCTCGATAGCATAAAACAATAAGAAAAATAACAGATTTAAGCTTTTTACATTAGAAAATTCTTATATAATTTTGCTTGAAATTATATCAGTAATAAAATTATAAAAATTGCCAAATATATATATATTTTTATCACAATTAACTTTAATCCATAAATAAGTGGTGCTGTATATAATTTTCTTTTAGCCTTTAAAATATTAAAATTAATAAAAGTATTTTAATCTTCTAAAATTTCTTAATTTAAAATTGTGAAATTTATTTAAAAATATCAACTATTTTGATAGAATTTAATTTAATTATTTCTAATTTTACAGATTTAATTATTTAAAATTTTAAATGAATTTAAATTTAAAACAAGACAAAATTATAAATTTATAAATAAATTTTATAAAATTTTATGAAATTCATTTATATTAAATAAGGATAAATTAGATTTTCGAATGATATATTTGGTAACATCATCAAATAAATTGCGCGGAATCATCAAATCTAGAAACAAAATTTCTTGTTCGAACTTAATGTTTTAGTTAGAAAATAAATATAATTTTTTTAATGAGTACTCTAAATAATTATGTTAGATAAATATAAATAAATTAATATAAAAATAAAATGATAGAGAATTTTTTTTTATAAAATTATATTATAATTATTATCATTCTATGTGATAAGTTAGAATTTTTATTTTTTGTTTATTTATATTATTTTTAAATTTATTTATTTATTATTATTATGATATATTAGAATTTTTTTATTTTATTAATTTATTTTTAAATTTATTTTTTTAATATTATTTAAATTTTCAATTTAAATGACATTAGATAGAAAATCAATAAATAAATAGTAACCAGCAAATTAGTTCATGTCCAAAAGGGTTGAGAGGATGATGTGTTAAAAACACATTAGTTCTTGTTGTGTTGATTTTTTAAAGTTTAAAAAAATTTTGTAAAATTATAATATTATAATATTCGTTATAACGAATTCAATAACATATTTTTTTTTATAAAATAAAAATTAAATGGATTCAAAATATACAATATAAATGCGTTAAATTTAAACCGTTAAAATTTAATGGTCTAAATTTAACAAATTTCTAACATATATTTTTTAGATCAATTTGATTTTTATTTCACAAAAAAAAAAAAAATATCATAAAATTCATTATAATAAATACTATAATATTATAAATTTTTAAAATTTTTACAAAATTTTTTTCTCCAAAAAGTAACACAACAAAGAATTAAACTGTTTTTAGCACATTAGTCCCTGCACCCTGTCCAAAAAGCACAAAAACAAATCGGCTCACAACCAAAAGGGCCAATAAACTGCTTTGCTTTCCCCGCTAACTAACTCGGAAGAAACGCAGGTCGAATATATTTTTTCTATTTATATAAAAATAAATATATATGGATATATCATTACTTCTATCAGTTGCATCCCTAATAATTTCTCCTAACTCAAACCTCAAACAGACAACATTCCACAGATTTATCTACCACTTCCTGCTCCTGAGGCACTGCCCCCTCTATTCCTTTTTTCTTTTGTTTCTTGTTTCCTTTTTTCTTTTTTTTCGTAAAATCCAATGTTGATTCCTCTTCAAACCCATCACCCATTTTCCTTGTTTCCTACTCTTACCCATTAAAGATCATTTTTTTTTTTATACTTGGGTAGCAATCAAATTGGGTGCTTTTTGAGTAATCAAATAAAGAAAAAGCTCAAAAGACTTTGTTTTTTCTTGTTTTTTGTTGGAATAATTTGATTTCAAGTGCATGGCTCTTCACTCTAGTTGTTTTTGCTTTGGAGGTGTTGTTCATTCGGTTACTTTCAGACGCTGGAATGTTAGAGCTTCGGCTGGTTTCTCTTCTCCTCCTCTTGTTTCCATTCCTCGATTCAGCTTACAAGGTAACAAATCCTCATTTCTTGAAATTGGAAATCCAAATGGCCTTCTGTTGTATCTTTGGAGATTTCTTTTTTAACCTTTAATTTGATGCTCTTGTGTTGTATTTATCTGATGAGTACATTTCACAATCTTTTTCTCTGGTTCAGGTAGAGTTAGTCATGATTGATCAATTTTCTGATTGGTAATTTATTATTCATTTTCTTGAATTGTTTTTTACCAGATTAATATGTTGCCTTTTTTCCCTGTTCCTATATAATCATAGGTGGTTGGACTACTTGATAAGGAGATATTGATGGGTCACAAGTAGCTTAGTTGAGCTAAATTAAAGTAGCTTATTAACAGAATAAATCAAATTGTTGCCACATTAAGAGATTTTTGAAGTGTCTATTGTATGTTCAGAACTTTTTAGGGACCTTATATGGTTAATGCATTGAAGTTCAATCTCGGCTTAATCCTGAGATTGTCACTTTTGGTAAGCTACTTGATGATTGTCACTTTTGGTAAGCTACTTGATGATTGCATCTCATATATAAACTCATAATTCTTTTTCCGATTTAATGATCTATTTACTTGCATAAACATATTTCTTTTTGTTTCTAGCTTTTTGCAGTTGTTAACTTTGTTATTAACTTTTATTTGTCTTAGGTAAAGCATTCGCAGGTGATGTGTTAACTGAAACAAAAGACTCCTCCCTGGTGGTTTGCTTTGGGGAAATGTTAATTGATTTTGTCCCAACCATCAATGGTCTTTCATTGGCTGATGCACCTGCGTTTAAAAAGGCTCCAGGAGGTGCACCTGCAAATGTTGCAGTTGGTATTGCTCGACTTGGTGGTTCCTCAGCTTTTATTGGGAAGGTACCACTGTAACTATATTCATACTTTCTGCTAATCATTATTAGGTATATAAGTGTTTCAGACTAAGAAATTGTTTAGAATTAGGTTGGTTTTAGGCCAAATGGACTAAGACATATGGAGAATAGGCTGCTGGAATTCTGAGACCACAGTTATATTATAGAATCCAATCTGGGTTTAGGATTCAGATGAAGAACATTTATACTTAAAGAATTAAGAAATAATATTTGGTTGTGGGGAATAATATAAAACCAAAACCAAAACACACACACTCATACCAAAAAAGGAAATGCAAAGTAAGAGAATAGCCTAAGAAAATGAAAAAGAAAAGAAAGAAATGATGTGGGGTTGGTTGTAGTAAATTAGGGTTGATGTCAAAATAAAACTCATGCATGCTTTAAACTTGTGAATGAAGCATGAAATTACTATTTTTGGGAATTCATTGCATTGAGGCACCCAATTAGCTTGGGATTAAGGCTTAGTTGTTGTTGTTGTAGTGTGTTGAGGCTCAACATACTTGTGTCTTCAATCCACATTCCCACTAGGTTGAGTGTTAAGGTTCAGGGGTTCATTTGTCTTGGGAACTAAAATTTGATCCACACCACAGAAAAATTGAGGCTAATCCCAACTCGACTGACATCAAAGGCAAGTGGTGTGCCTTATCTGGGTTTTTCCTTGTATTTCTGATGTTATCAACTTGAATGTTGAACCACGTAAAAGCCTTGCTGGATTCATCATATATCTTCTTTTACAGCTGGTCTGACTACTTTAATCAACTTTATGTATCTTTTATTTTTATTGGACTTAGGGCGTAAGCCTATCTATCATAGTTGCATACTTGTACTGATGTTTCTCATTTTATCCTGCATGTTTTTAAGACATAATACTCTTTTTCATATATGTTTCATGTTTATTAATAAGATCCTATGACTAATTTTCATTCGGCAATGATGATATCAATATATGGTACAAATCCTTGATATTGCTAGAAACATAGAAGAGTGAAATGCATAATAGGACATGTTTGTTGATGCACTCCCTGATTAGAGTTTGCCCTGTTTATTTTATTAATTTATGATTAAAACAATGAATTGAATTGGATTGATTCCAAAATATTACTCTGGGCCAAATGCAAATGACCTCTACATTGCTAGTTAAAATGGCCTCTGCACGTTTTCATGCGTTTGTTAAAAAAAGAAAATTGCCTTCATGTTGGGTCTTTAAATGGTGGATCTGCTATTTTCTCTAATAAAATTGCTTAATAAATTAAGATAGAGCTTCCTTTGATTTGCCAGGTGATTTCCTCTCTAAATCAAATGCTGTTTGCACCATATTTTGGTGAATACACACTATGCTATTAATTTACTACTTTGTGTATGTACATGTTTCGCCAGTTATAGCCACCCTCTAGCCATAAAAGAATTATCAGTTTGTAATCTTAGTGATTTTCAGGTAGAATTCCGTGATAGTCAATATGATGTTATGCAATGATCATCATGACATCTTACTACTTCTATGCTTTAAATTGCATTTTAGGATGCAGATCTGACTTGAGATGTTTCCCGAGTTGACATGACTGATCAATTATTGATTTAAAAAATCCTGAGAAGTTATGGATCACCTTTCTAACATTAACACCTGCTGGTTATATAGGCTGCTAGTTACCACTTTAAAGTTGAAAGAAAGTTGACTCATTGTGTATGTCCGAAGCTAAAATGTGATTAATTAGGGAAATCAATATTTTAAAGTTAGGAATGTCAAATAACTTTTCTCTCAGTCAACAGCTTTGCTCTGTTGATCATCTCTTTTAAACTAGTGCTCGCATACTAGAATATTAATTTAGTCAACTTTCCCAAAAGAAACAATGAGGAAACATTTATTCTCATCTGTGTATTTAGTTTAAATTTTTTGTGACGTGCAGGTCGGTGAAGATGAATTTGGATACATGCTTGCTAATATTTTAAAGGAGAATAACGTGAACAATGAAGGAATGCGTTTTGATCCTGGTGCACGAACTGCTTTAGCATTTGTAACATTAAGAAATGATGGAGAACGTGAGTTTATGTTTTACCGTAATCCTAGTGCCGATATGTTGCTTCAGGAAGATGAACTTGATTTTAATTTAATTAGGAAGGTATGTAAAGTCTGTTATTTCTGTCTTTGATTAAAAGCAAAATTAATAATTATAAACCACTAAAAAGAAATAGTGGGAGATATCTATTCTGTACAAGTTATTAGGTTGTTGGCTGTCCTTTAGTTTAATTTTGTTCAATCACGGCATGTAACTAGCAGACTTAAACTTCAACTCTTTGCAAACTGCTAACATGTTTGCATTTCGGACTTCATTTTGTCAATGTTGGACAATACACTGATCTCAGTGTTATAGCCTTTTTTTTACTTAAGTTTTACTGTTGTAATTTCTGAATTCTTTTAATTGACTGAATTCATTTGAGTTGTTACCAAGTATATATCTGATTCAAGGACGTACCACATAGAGATATTTAGGAAATTTGTTCCAAAAAAAAAAAAATTCAGCTTTAACTGAAATGGTTTTTGACATATGTGTTGGCACCGAGGAGACCAGTTTCTCGAGAGATCTCCTTCATGGGTTTAGTGAGGGAATACACTCGTGTACCTGACACCACACTCCAACCTAAAACCTTAAGACAATGAGTTTATGGGTCATTTCCACTTATATATCCCTCACCAAGCCATCTCTTACCGATATGGGTTTCCACTCATACTTGAAATCACAACAATGTGAACCGACTATAGTTCCCTGTTTTTATTTTTACATGAAAGTCTCCCACTTTTTTCTCTCCTTTTGAAAACAAAATGCCTTCTATGTGTTGTTATATTACCTTCATCAATTTCTTTTGCCATTTCTGTCTGATTTAAGATTGTTTATCTATCATCAACAATATTGATCTTGATTTATAAATTGCACATAAAAGAATAACATGCACCAAACTGAAACATGGCAGAACTGCAAGCACCAATGGGAAGTTTAGCTTATTGTAGTATAAACATTTTGTAAAAAGACATTTTTCAAAAATGAATGAATTTTAAATCATAGTTACCTTGTTAATTTCTGTGGTGATTGCAGGTTATGTTTCTTATAGAACTTATTACTCACCTTTATTTTCCTTTGGTGAAGCAAAATCTTAGTCAATAAAACTCTGACTTATTGTTTCCTTTTTCTGTCTCATGGCAGGCAAAGATCTTTCACTATGGTTCCATAAGTCTTATAACAGAGCCATGCAAGTCAGCACATATTGCAGCAGCAAAAGCTGCAAAAGATGCTGGTGTCCTTTTGTCATATGATCCTAACCTAAGACTTCCATTGTGGTCTTCTGCTGAGAATGCCAGGGAAGGCATTCTTAGCATCTGGGAACTTGCTGATGTCATAAAGGTATAATCCTTCAATTATAGATTAAGAACTTTGTCCTTGTTAGTAATCATGTTGCTTGCCCTTTTCTAGACACAGCATATTATGAATAGAAAATTAGAAATACTACCCCTGATGATTAATTGTCACTGCTACATTATATCTTCAGATAAGTGAAGAAGAGATAGCTTTCTTAACTAAAGGAGAAGATCCATATGATGATGCAGTTGTTCGAAAACTGTTCCATCCAAATCTTAAATTACTTCTTGTTACTGAGGGCGCTGGTGGTTGCCGGTATTACACTGAGGTAAGTATCAAAATTATTCACTTCCATTGTGTGAAGTAAAAACTCCTTTGAATTATTTGTGCTTTGAGTTGGATCAAAATTTGAAAGTTAATTGATTTTTTTATGAGCAAGAATATACTTTCAGGACCACAAGGACATGTTTTGCTTCCCAAATTCAGAAAAACAAAAAGGAACAGAGAGAAAGTGAGGGAGAGAATATTACTTCATTCTGGAACTTTATAGGAGAATGATGATGAACAAGTCAGACAACTGATTTCACATCCTTGGCTAAAATTGAACTTTGTTTTGCTTATTGGATTGTGGATCAAAGTCTTTGAATTACTAAGCTAAGTTTCAGGCATAAACTCTCAAATTGTCCAAATAATAACTGCCATTATCTCATCAACTCTGCCATGAAATTGCAATTTTGTAAAACTCTATTGGCGTTCCAAGTTATCATTGTCAGGGACTGCTCTAAGGGCCTCTCTTACTAATAAATCTGGATGATTTATTAAAAAAAACAAAAAACAAAAAACAAAAGCATTGTAGTTAGTTACTAATTGAGCTTGCAATGGTTCTAATACTATTTGTAATGTTCCTTCTAGCATGATGGTAATTGCATCTTTTGAGTATTCAAAATTGCACCATGTTATATGTTGGCAGGAGTTCAGCGGGAGAGTCAGGGGCTTAAAGGTGGCTGCTGTGGACGCTACAGGCGCAGGAGATGCTTTTGTAGCTGGAATATTGTCACAGCTAGCTGATGATTTCTCCTTGCTTCAGGTAGTGCCACTAGGAATTTAAGATGCAAATGGTTGTTATTTCTTTGAGTCAATATTCACATCTGCTTGCATACATGTATCAAGCTAGTAGCATAATTGGTCAAAATGCATTTACATGTTTCATATGCAGCAAGGTTCTAAATTGCAGTTGCAGTTTAGGTGTGTCATTATGTTGCAGCTAAAATGTAATGGTCATGATCAGAGCTACCATGAATTTGTTTAGTAAAATTATGATATCAGTTGTGTCAGTGGTGGGAGTCATGGTGATTCATCATAATGATTGGAACAATGCAATATGTAACTGCCAATATTTAAAACCATGATATGTAGAGATGTACCTATCCATGATTGTCACTGAATACAATAATGTAGCATCACAAAATAAAGTTTCTAGCATGCAAATCATTTTTTTCCCAAGTTCCTTATCTTGCAGTGTATATTATTTTCTCAATCAATTATGGCATTCAGATATTTTATTTCCTGAATCTGGTATTGCTAATATTACATCTTTAGTAACATTGACGCATCTAAACTGTGACTGGTTTAATCTTGTAGAATGAACACCAACTAAGAGATGCTCTTAAGTTTGCTAATGCTTGTGGGGCATTGACTGTGACGGAGAGAGGTGCAATTCCAGCTTTGCCAAATCGAGAAACTGTGCTGAACACAATCCTCAAGTCTGTAGCATAGAGTAAGTGATCGAAATCCCTACAACTGCAGTTTTAAGACTCTTATTTGGATTAGTGATAACATTTTATACACAGTTCTTCCTGTTGTAAGTTATATCATTATCTATTGGGTGTATGATTATTTCAATTCGGTGGATTATAGATATACAAACTTGTGATATTAATGTCAGCAGTCTTTGCTGAGAGCATCACCTTCAAGATAAGCTTACTATTTTTTTTTCCAATATCTGTTGTCTGTCTTGTTCTGCAATTTATCTTTGTTTCTATTTGCCTGACTCACACTTTGTACTCAGTCCAGAGATTGTATGATCTAGGTGTGGATCTATTCAATCAGATGGTTGTGTTAGGTATTATCTTGATGTGGTCTTGATGCCCACCTGAAAAACCATACTTGGATTTGACCCTTCATAACAAGCAGTTGTAAAGCCTAATCTTATTAATTGCTTAATTATTTTGCTACCTAAAAATCCAGTTGCTTAAATGTGGGAGTAGCCCAGCCTATTATTATTTATTGCTTAATTGTGGATCCTGAATGTTCTTGCACCTGAGGATGAAAGTAAATATAGGGATTAATAAATTAAATTTTCAAAATGTAGGTCCTGAGTAGGTGGTTAGGTCATAATATAGAGTAAATATTAATTCATCCTTTTAATTTTTATTTAAATTAAGCTATTTTCATTTATATTTCTATAAATTTCAAATATATATATATCATAAGCAAGTAAAAAATTTTACTATTATAGCTCTATATATGGATTTTCTTAATTAATTATCATATGAGTAGATCTTTCCTACATCAGGTGTATAATACAAAACTTCAAAAATGACTTCACTAAAATTAAGTAATTTTTATTAATATTAGTTTGCTATGCACATGCATTATATGTAATTATTATAAGTTTCAAATAAGTCGTTATATATTATCAAATATTGAATATTTTAATTAATAATCATTAAAAATTTAATCAATTATGTAAAAATTAAAATTAAGTCAATAAAAAAGATTTAAATTTTAATTTGTTGATAATTATTATTTATATTTCATCAATAAAATAAATTATAAATAGTAAAATAATCAAAGTAATAATTTAATAATTCAAAACTTATATAAAATATATTTGTATGTAAACCTGGCAAAAATGAACCTCTATTCACGGATATCCATGGGTGAAGTAAAAAAAAATGAGTATTGGGTCTGAAAAAAAATATTAAAAAAATTATGGATACTTTTGGATCTGAACCTGTGGACCCATGAGTCAGATGATTCGACATGTGGATGCCCACAGATGCACTTGCATTCAACTTTTTTTTTTTTTTTTTTTTTTTAGTTTTTAAACTTTGTAATTATAATTTTTAATACTTTATTTACTTAAAACTTGAATCCCTAGTTTTTTTTTTTTTTCTCTTCTCAATTTTATGATGACTATTGTAGAATTTAAGACACTAAGAAAGAACCAAAGAGTTCTTGAAAATTGCTGTGTATTTATTCAATGAATTGACTATCTTTAAATAACATCCATACACGTGACAATATGACTAAAAGCTAGGAGAACAAATAGTTAACAGCTAAGACTAATTACTAAGCTAAAAACAAGGAGAGTCGCACTCTAACAAAATAATAGCAGACTTATTCAATACTGACTTTGTAAAGTTGCAGACTTATTCAACATTTATCACGTGCTGATGTTGTATGTTCAACATCCTCCCTCAACATCAACTTCCTTACTCTCTACCATGCCAAGCTGACACCGCAATTGTTCAAACCTGCCATTGTTCAAACTTTTTGTAAACAGATCTGCAATCTGTTCCTTTGTCTTCATCTGTTTTAATTCAACTTCCTCCCTTAGAACTTTTTCTCTAACAAAGTGATAATGAACCTCCACATGTTTAGT
>CANXYC010028274.1:0-10861 GCA_948193065.1 Aleurites moluccanus
AGTATTATGCACTTTATGATAGTGCTGTGTTGAAAGTTTAAAGTAACCCAAATCCTGTGATATCATATATGTGCTACCTATGGTTATATACATGGTTAATATATATTGTTATTATATCAGATAATAATTCTATTATTCATATGTTATAGTTATATATAAATACATAAATACTATAATGGTATTAACTTTATTCATAATGCGTTTACTGCACTCTTATGCTTCTGAACTCACTGAGTATTTTTATACTCATCTCTTTAGTGTTTGTTGTTTTCAGGTCTTCGGTGAGGCCCGTATTCCATTGGCTACGTTTTCTTCTGCCGTGGAGATCTTTTGCATGTAAAATTCAAATCTTAAAATAATGTAATAGAAAGTACTTAGGATAGTTCCATGGTACTGTAAATAGATTGTGGCATATAGATAATCTTTAGTTTGCATATATATCTATATATTGTTGTTTATAATTAATGCTTGAGTTAGTATACATGATTGAAATGTATGTTATTTAAATATATTGATTTTGGAGATAGATGATGATATTGAAATTGATTGGAGATCCAGAGGGATCATGATGTTTGAGATGAGAATGAATATTATAGAAGTGCTATTTGTGTGTTTTGATTTCTTAGGCATAGTCCAATTTTATAGGAAATGCTGTCGAATTTTCTTCAGCATTTTATGTTTATTTTGAATGATATTTGTTTGATGCATACCATATAGTTGGTCTTTTGGGTTCTACGTGGTACTGGTCGCCTATGCATCATCCGTACCCTAGAATCGTCACGACTTCCGAGAAAGGTCATGACAATATATGTACTACCTATATTGATTTACATGGTTAAAATAATATTATTATTACAGTTTATTACCTATATATTCATATGCCATACTTTATTGAATATTTTATATATAATATTGACATTATTACTATTTTTGAGCATTTACTACATCCTTATGCTTTTGAACTCACTGAGTATTTTTATATTCATTCCTTTAGTGTTTAATGTTCTTTCCAGGTTTTCGGTGAGGCACACATTCCATTGGCAACATTTTCATCTGCCTTGGAAGTTTGGTTTGCATGTAAATATCAAACTCTAAAGCTATGTAAATAATATATAGAATAGAATTCCATGGTACTGTATATAAGTTTTGGCATGTAGATATCATTATAAGATTTCATACATATAATGTTGTTTGATATGATATATTTTGGCAGTTTATATGTATATATGGAGACGTTTGTATGTCTATATATAAATATTGATATTGAGATTATTGATGGTGATCTAGAGGGATCATGTTGTGGAGAATGATTGTGGAAATTATTTGAAGTGCTGTTTGTTTGATTTTGTTTTGGGGCATAGTCCAATTTTAGAGAAAATGTTGTCGAATTTTTCAACATTTATAAATTTATTAAGCTGTGTTTTGTTTGTTGCATGACATATAGATAGATATTTGGGTTCTTCATGGTATTGGTTGCCATACCCTAGGACCGTTACGACTCCCGTATTGGATCGTGACAATTGTACATTGCTACATGTACAAGACCTTACACATCACCTTATCACGTAGGATGCCACATAATTCAAAATGCCATGTTGAATTGTCACGTCAGCTAAATTTTAGTGACCATACTAAAAATATTTAGAAGTTTAGTGACTATATTGAAATAATATCAAAATTTATATCATTTATATTTTTTGCATTTTCATTCTTTTAGTTATTTTTCTTTTTATATTTCAAAATATCCTTTTAATTTTTTATCAAAATATTTTTTAAATATTTTTACTAATATTTTTTAGTTATTTTTTATCAAATTATTCTTTAATTCTTTGAAGTAAAAATATTTTTCTAATTTAAATTTTATTTAATTTTTATAAATTTAAACAATAAATTTTTTCTAAAATTCAATTTATAAATTCAAAATCATTAGTTATTAAAAATATAATTATTTAATTATATATATATTAATATTTTAATTGTAAATTACATATATGTAAGCCCAAAACTTGAACCTGGGGTATATTATTATTATTATTATTATTATTATAAAAGCCAAAATAAAATAAAAGATAAAATAAAAGATAAAATAAAAAATTTATTTTTTGACTTTCTTATCATTTGAACTTTCTTGTCAATTTTATTCTTACATAATATTATTAACTAGATAACTATTTTTAAATGAGGGGTTTATCTTTTAAAGTTTAATGATATCATTTTGTAGAAGATGATATTTCAGCTTATGGCGTGATGTAGCTCGTGGCCTCTCTATCATCTTCGTGTCATTCATTAATCAAACTATTATGTTTAGCCAAATTTCACAAATCTCTAGATTCCATAATATTGAATATGGCCAATGTTTAATGGACAACTTTTTCATTCAAAATGATAAGAAAGTTAGAGAATAAAATTTTTTATTTTATTTTAGCTTTAATAATAATAATAAATAAAACATTTCATTTAAAATTATTAGAAAAAAATTATTATTTGAATTTATAAAAATTAAATAAAGTTTAAATTAAAAAATATTTTCACTTAAAAAAATTAAAAAATATTTTGATAAAAAATAAAAATAACTAAAAAAATATTAGAGAAAAATTAAAAAAATATTTTAAAATGGAAAAAATAATTAAAATAATGAAAAGACAAAAAATATAAATGACTTAAAAAATCACTAAATTTTAATATTTTTTTCAATATGGTCACTAAATTTTTATATTTTTTTCAATATGGTCACTAAATTTTAGCTAACATGGCAGTATGATGTGGCATTTTGGCTTATGTGGCATCTTACGTGGTAAGATGATGTGTAAGGTCTTATATACGTGGCCAAAAATTCATCCAATGACCATTAGATGAAACCATTTCGAAAGATTTGTGATCAAATTGAATTTTTTTTTCCATTAGTGACCAACTTGAAATTTATACTAAAATTTAATGACTATCTAGATCAATTATCCATCATTGCTCCAATTATTAGTCCCTGCACCATAGAAATCATCAGCCGCTACATTGCTTTTCTAGATGGTCATGCCATGTTCGGAGCTTCTTTTGGTGGGGATGATATTTTCTCTTTCAAGCTGCTTTCAATTGGGATTAGATTTAACTTTAACCACCTAGTACGAATTTGAATATATTGTTTTTGATGTGTCACAAGCTTTTCAAATTGTGAATGCCACTCTCTTGTTATGAAGTTGTTTAGTGCGTTCATAGTGTTGTATGATGGTTTTCTTGACCCAACCCCATAATCCATTGGCTATTTAATTATAATTGACCATTAATTTAGAGCTTATTATTACTTTAATTATAACTAGTATATGTCACATTCCAAAAATAGAACATAATAATCCTAGAGTGCAGGACCAACTTTTACAACTAATACCCGTAAAATTCACTGTCAATACACCCATATATCACCTGTCTCAATTCCAACACATAATTCACACATAAAAATATATTTCATCTCACTATCATCATCATTCAAATACTCATCTCATATTAGTTCATAATATGCAAAGTAATTAATTTACATCATTGAATTACACAATACACATATAAATTACTGTCTAACTCAGTTTAACCATAAAGCTTCTAAGAGATTATAAAAGTAACATATTTTAGAATATTTATATAGCAAAAATAGATCAGTTCCACTGAAGAAGAAAGATGTCTTGGGAACTGTTACAGTCTATCTTAAATCTGAAAATGTTAATCCATTATAGAAGTGAGTATCACTACTTAGTGAGGTGAGTATCACTAGCTTTGATTTAATTTGAGGTTTTGGTAGAAATTTTTTATATCTAATGAATATTTAGGTAGGAAATTTAGTGTAAAAAATATTAGATTTAGGTTTAGTGTGGTTTGGATGGAGGAATTTTAGGTGGAGAAAGAAGAAAATGGAGGTAAGGGAGTGGGGGAGGAAATTCAGCCAACAAGGGTGGGATGGGGAAATTTTTTAGTTCATATGGAAAAATCTAGAATTTTTTAAGATTTTTGTGAATTTTTTATATTTACAAATTAGCCTCCAGATTTTTAATATTTATAATTTAACCCAAAATCTTTTTATATTTATATTTTAGCCCTAAATTCTATTTTAGCATTACTACTTTCCATATTTTTCATTCCATGTGAATTCTAGGTTCCATATGTTATTTTTGTGAAATTTTATATTAAATTATGTATTTTATGTATAAAATTAGAATTTAAGTATTAAATTATAAAATTAGAATTTAAGTATTAAATTATAATTTTACATTTTAATTATCTATTTAGATACTATAAAGTCAATTATACTAATTCTGGAACCTATATGTAATTTTAGAAAATTACTAGGTGTTACAGTATAATTGGTTAGCTTATTTGTGAGTATAATTAGAGCTTGCTCCATCTAATTGAATTTTCTTTGGTTAGCTTATTAGTTTAGTATAATTAGAGCTTGCTCCATCTAATTTAAGCTCTAATTAATCTTTTTTCTGTGTGATTTTGAATGTTTTTTTTTATATATATATTTTATTGTTCTTATATATAATTACTACTGAATTTAAAAATTTGTGGGTCTTGTTGAATTTATTTATAATATGAAATTTGCAAAATCAAGTTGTAAACTTGTAATGCACTAACAATAGGTGTATATTCAACTCAGTATATACAAGATTAAAAAAAATTGAATTTATTCAAGCTTACAGATATACACACATCAAACCTCAAACCTTAATAGTATAACAAAAAAATTTAATGAAAACATGGAATTGAACAAATGGGTTTGTGTATTTAAGCAACCATTAAGCTGTTATTAGTTGCTAATGTTCACCTATAATTTTGGGTTTCATTTTGGTGAATGTTGCTTTGGATGAGATGACTTACCAATAATGACTTTCTTCACATTAGAAATTAAATGCTTTACCTTTGATCCAACACCTGATATTATGTTATGAGATTTTTTGTGCCCAACTAGTATACCAACAATTCTTCATAGTCTAATAGCATTAATAAGTTGGAAAATCATTATGAAAATAGAATAAAATTTAATTTTTGAATTTGATCTTAAATGTGTGGAAGGAAATATAAGGGTTACACTTGATTTAAAATATTAGTTTGAATAAACATTGGGCATTAGTTAATAAATCATAGTTCTGTGAAATTTATTGGTATCATGTCTTTATAAGTTAACAATATATATGAAAAATGTGTGCATAAATATCTATTTGTCTTTATAAGCTAACAAATTATTTTTTCGTATGAACCCATTTTGACTTGCTGAGTCTGAAAAATATTGTGGGATATGGATGGTACTGCTAGACTTTCTCTTGGAATAAGATTAGAATCTGATTTTTTTTTTTCTTTTGCTTTCAGTTGTGTTTGCCAGCACGAGTCAAACAATTTTCAAATATATATTGCAGTCTACCCTTTACCCGTTTTCTTGTCTTACCCAATAAATATATTTTGTTTAACATTATATTATTTTTCTTATGTTATTTGTATTTATTTGTCACATTGCATATATAATATAATAATATTATAATGGGAGATACAAACTAATGAAGTGACAAGATTAAAGGAAGAGGTGATGAAAAATATAAAATATGGACAGTTGAAGAAACTAACGAGTTACTAAAACTCATGGTTGATGTTGCAAATCGAGGTTGGCGTGATAATAATAAATTATTAAGCAAAATAATGTTGAGAAAAAGATACTCCCTACTCTGAATGAAAAACTTGAATATGTCAAAGTTGTTTAAAATGGTTTAAGCAAAGATACCACAATTATTATAGTCTTATGAGTTGTAACTCTGGGTTTGGATGGAAACCTATTACTAAGAAATTTACTGCTCCGGATAAAGTATGGGAGGACAACTTTAAGGTATTTTTTTCATTTAAAACATCATATATTTCTATAATTTAAGATATTATATGTATATATTATATACTAATTTTATTCTTTTTTTTATTGTCTTAATCAGTCTCATCCTATCTATAGAAGTTATCGCTTTGACATTTTTGTAGACTACAAAGATTTAGGAATCGCAATTGGAAATGGAACTGTTATTGGGAGACATGCTATCAGATTAGGGGATGACACTGATACAAGAACATATGAGGAAGAAGAAAGTAGAGGTTTTACATTAGATGAGTTAGCTTATGATCCTACTACCGATGCGACCAAATATGTCGGAATGGTAAGGTTTAGGTTTGCAAATCCTAATTTTGAATGATTGCATAAATTTTAGCATGATTTGTTGTACTGTTCCACTCATACATATGCTCCACAAACCCTACTAAAGTGGGGGCAAACTATTAGCATTGATTTTCGACACACCTTGAGCCTAAGCAGAAACCCAATGATGTGACACTGATACAAGAACATATGAGGAAGAAGAAAGTAGAGGTTTTATATTAGATGAGTTAGCTTATGATCCTACTACTGATGTGACCAAATATGTCGGAATGGTAAGGTTTAGGTTTGCAAATCCTAATGTTGAATGATTGCATAAACTTTAGCATGATTTGTTGTACTGTTCCACTCGCACATATGCTCTACAAACCCTACTAAAGTGGGGACAAACTATTAGCATCGATTTTCGACACACCTTAAGCCTAAGCCGAAACCCAATGATGTAGTATCAAGAGTCGAGATTGTGAGAAGAAGGTTGCTTGTAACTCAAGGTTGGCATTACAACTTAAAATACGGGGGAATCCTCTCCCTTACTCTCTTCCTCTATTTGGTGATCTGGAAGTACAAAGGTACTTCTTCTTGTATGAGCTATGATGGGTTGGGGATGGTCCGATCCACTCGAAGGCTCGACAATGCTCCAAGGGTTGCTTTAGACTTTTCTTTTCATTTCTTGTTCTTCTTCTTCTTCAAGGAAGTATACAACATGAAACATTTAAAGTTCATTATTCATGCTTGACATGCATTCATATGTTTGTCAGAATAGGGTGATGTTACTTACAATGGTCTTTCTTGATAGATTAGAAATATAAGTTTCTCATGGAAACACCACTTCTCCACTACCTTATGAACCCATGATTCCAGAGGTCCCTCTGACACCCAAAAGATGCAATAGAAGTGAATTTGAAAGAAAAATACTCCTTATGAGACCAGTAATATTCAAGTAGATATCATAAACAAACTCACTTATTCTGTTGACAAGCTAGCTAACGCTATTAGTTCATTTGATAGTAGCGAATACAATTGTTGGGATCTTATTAGGAAAATACTAGAATTGGATAAACATGCACATTACTAGGCACTTAAGTTGCTTAATACTAGAGCAAACAAGATTGAGTTTGTGAAAATGACTCATGAAGAACATTTGGAATGGATAACTTTTGAATTGGAGCAGTGAATTATGAAAATCTTTTATTATGAATTCTCTTATTAATTTTGATTTTTTTATGAACTAATGTTGCATTTTACTACTTTGTGCTTATTTTTTTTTTTTTTATTTCTAATAAGTGATACATTATATTATATGGGGATGTTTATTGATTATATTTATTTTTATATTAGTCTTTAAGAATGGAGAATGAATATTTATTTTTCTCAGGAGATTTTATTTATGGCTTATAACATGCATGGAGAGGATGAAGTAGATAATTAAGAAATGGAAGAAGAGATGAATGAAAAAGAGATGGAAGAAAAACAATATGAAATTATTAAGTATTTGTTGGCAACATTTCAAGCAATTCAATGTGTACTCAATGAGATTACAGTTAGCATGTCACGTAAAAGTATCCAACGTCCCCTATAACTTCAAGAGAATATGATTATATACACAAAATATTAAATGAGGATCCAATAGACTTTCGATAATTATATAGAATATAATCTGACGTGTTTCTCAAGTTATATAATATTATTAGAGAAAAAGCACTCTTAAAGGATACAAGATCACATTTTACTACTAGCCCAAGTTTCAATAAGATTTTGAGAGCATTAAATATAATTATTGTAGATATAATGGCTAAATCAAGTTCCTTAGTGCCAAAAAAATTAGAGAAAATACAAGATTTTCTCCGTACTTTAAAGTAAGTATATTGACATTTTTATTTTTTAGTAGTATATTATTATTGATGTTGCTAATTGTCTTTATTATTATGTTGTTATTTTAATTATTATTTATTTATTTAAATTATTATTTAAATTATGATTTATTTATTTAAATTACTTCAAGATTGTATTGGAGTAATTGATGGTACTCATATTCCGGCAATGATTCTTAGATGAGATATAAATAGTTATAAGAATTGTCATGAAATAATTTCATAAAATATTTTAACAGTTTGTAACTTTGATTTGGGATTTATGTATGTGCTTTAGTGGGTGGGAAGGATCTACACACACGATTCAAAAGTGTTAAATGATGCTCTATCGAAGAGTAATTGACTTAAAATACCACAAGATATTTTTTTTTCTCTCTTTTCACTTTCTTATATATTTTTTTATTTTTTTATTTGATATGATATTTATTGCAATATATTAGATAAGTACTATTTGGTGGATTACAGATTTCCAAATCAACTACAATTTTTAGCTCCTTTTCGAGGTGTTGGCTATCATTTTCAAGATTTTCATAGTTAAGTTCATCATCTTGAAAATGCAAATAAATTATTTAATCTTCATCATGCTTCTTTGAGAAATACAATTGAGAGATTATTCGGTATATTTAAATCGCGATTTACAATTTTCAAAATAGGTCCTCCATTTCCATATAACATGCAAGCGGAGTATTAGCAGGGTTGCATAATTTTCTTCTCATTCATATGAATTTCCAGTTGAACTAAACAATGAAACTTCTTCATTTTCACTCATGCCAACTAATCAAGAAGAGGATTTTGAACTAGTTATTGAGACTCAAGAGCAACAAAGAAATACAACTAATGAATGGAGGATTTCTATAGCTACTAATATGTGGAATGATGTTGAACATATAGATAATAATGAGTGTTAGATTTTTTTTTGAAATATTATTTTAATTAACTTTTGTTTTTGAGGAGAGCAATATTATTTAATTGACTACTACTTTTATTTTTTATTTTAAGTATTTATTTTTATTAAATGAAAAATATAAATTTATTATATTATATATAAAATATATATTAGAAATTATTGAAAGTCTATAAAATGCATATTATAAATCAACGAAAGTCTTTATATTCGAAAAAAGTCTTTATATTAGAAATCAATGAAAGTCAATTAATGTCTATAAAAGTAAAGTTTTTTAAATTCATTCATATATTCATAAACTCCAAGTCATTTAAAATCCATAAAACTGTGCAAAAATCTTCCTTTCTATAAAAATAGAAATAATAAAAAATATAGGACAGATAAGAACATTGTTTATAAAAAATAGAAGTTTGAGGATGATGTTGATACAAATCAAAATTTAAGGACAATAATGAAATAATGTATAAATTGAAGGACAATCAAAATTAATAACCCTTTATAAGTACTACAAATCCTAAAGGTTTCTTGCTTTCCACAACTTAAGCGAGTAAGGTTATAGACTATCATCCGGATAGCCAGTTCAGTAAACCAGCCCAAGCTCAACCCAATTATAAGAAAATTAAAGTTCAGTCATCTATTGTAATGATTTGAAATCTTGCTTCGGCAGTCAAAATCATTACAACAATTTATCCTATGCTGCATCAAACAACCATCGCATTCATAACATATGATTCAACTTTGAAATTATTTTGATTAAATTTGATTGGACTTTGACCTGTCATTTTAAAGCTTTGCTACTTCCACTTTGTGGTGTGTTGTCCTCCTAAAGATAAAACCACAGATCCTTCTATCAACTTCACATAACAATAGGGATCAAACCACAAAAAGAACAGATCACCCAAGCGATTCTCGCCCTAAGGTACCATATAATATGATTAGACAATATAAAGATAAATGTGCTAAGTATTACATTTACATCATGACAAAATTTGAATATATTAGCTATGGAATGGAATAACGTGTTCTAATATATAAATTGACAAGCGGATAATTTAAGACCCTCTTATCTCTACCACGTTTCTATTTATACAAGAGAGGGCCAGATCTTGATACTGCAAATCTTGGCAATGGACTGGGACCTGTGCTGCCTGAAGTTGAGCCTTCATTCAATTTAACTTTGCGGCTTGAACTATAATCCAAAGGCCCAGACCGGCGAACATTTCGGTGTTTGCTTTCAGTGCTGCGAAAGTTTCCACTATCAGTATCATATTGGTGTTCTTGGCTGTGGGATGATGTTCTCTTGAAGTATCCTGAATCATTAGCACCATACTGAGGTGTTGAATCTCCTCGAGGTTGCTTCACCACAGGAGATGCATGTGATAGCGATACAGCAGGTGAATGGCGAGGCGATGCACTTAGTAATGCTAGTGGCATGGAAGGAGAATTTGAGTAGTATTGGCTGTAAACCGAACGTAGGATTGCATAGGGGACATAAGCTTCAAGGGAACTTCTTGGAAGGTACACAGAGATCTCACAAAGTTGATCCAAGAAAATAAGCTTTGCTACGAGATGAGATCTGTGCAGAACATTGGTATATTTAACATTTAAATTCATCAAGAACTATTAAGTAAAGCATAGCACCAAAATGAGGAAAAGGGAAATGGAAAAAAGAGAATAAGAAAAAAGAACCACCAGTATGCAAGTCACTGAAGGACTAGAAAGCATTTAGTAGAAGAAAAACCGTGGTTTACTGACCACTGAGCAAATTAAGAGAGCATTCTATGTGCAAGAAATGAATTTTTCTCTAACATTTAAAAAAAAACATATATATATATATATATATATATATATATATATATATATATATATATATATAGCCATAACACATAGATTTTGTAGCTCTATCACAACAGGGGT
>CANXYC010028327.1:0-12005 GCA_948193065.1 Aleurites moluccanus
AATAATATTTATCATGATTTCCTAATAATTAATTATCTTAGAGTCTCTATTCTTAATTCCCAACAACAAATTTTATTTATCTCTTTAAGAAAATCTGCA
Organism: Aleurites moluccanus; assembly: GCA_948193065.1. Lineage (NCBI taxonomy): Eukaryota > Viridiplantae > Streptophyta > Magnoliopsida > Malpighiales > Euphorbiaceae > Aleurites > Aleurites moluccanus. The sequence continues at coordinate 100 of CANXYC010028327.1, forward strand.
TTTAATTTTCGGAGTTACTGTTCATATTACTATTCATGACAGTCTCAACCTTTTGATTTCTCCCATATTAATTACCATTAATAACTTTAGATCACTTGCAATAAATTCTATACACTCAATATTAATTATCCTAACCCATAGATTTAAATAAATCTAGAGAAAATAATTTAGGAAGAAAATTTACCTTATTTCCTTCAAATTGAAATTTATGTGATTTCTCCTCAAATATGATGATTTCTGCCTTAATATAGACTAATCTAGAAGTCTAAGGCATTAATTTGAGTATTAATGCCTTAGAAAATAAAATGAGACTAACTATGAGAAGAAACTGAATTTAATCGAAGAAAGAAAGAAAGAAAAATCGTGAAACACTACTGGGGTTGCTGGGTTTAAATAGACCTCTGCCCAGAAAACACGCTTGCCAGCTCGCCAAACTAGATCCGACAATGCCACCTCGCTATTCTAGCTCGCATAGGTCGCCTTGCATATGCTGCCTCGCCAAACTCTCCTCATGAACTCTTCCTCGCATATGCCACTTCACCTTTTCTCCTCTTCGCTTCTTCGCGAACTGCCACTTTGCCTCTTCGCGAACTGCCACTTCGCCTCTTCACCTCTTTGCATAATGCCACCTTGCCTATCCTCTTTGCCAAATCTCTTCATCAAATCCTCTTCGCAAAACCTCTTCGTCAAATCCTCTTCGCCAAATCCTCTTCGCCAAACCTCTTCGCCAAATCCTCTTTTCCAAACCTCTTCTCCAATCTCTTCGCCAAATCCTCTTCGCCAAACCTTTTCTCCAAATTCTCTTCTCCAATTCCCACCTCGGAAATCTCACTTTGCCACTTCCCATTTCCAGCTCTCAAAATGCCACTTCGCATCTTGCCGGCTCACCACACTAAAATTTCTCTAAGTCAAAACCTTGTTTGGACATCTCACACTTAGCAAGCTCGCAAATGAGCTACAATTATTCAAACTTATTGATTCTTTCTGTAACTTAAAATAAACATGCATAGGCACAACATATCAAAAATTCAAATCATAAAAACTAACACACAGACCATGGTGACTCTCCAAAAGTTACCCAGACTTACTGCCTTAGAATCTCTCTGAATAGTCCTGAGAAAAAACACTCTCCACTGAGATATACTTATCCAAAAATTCTAAAATTTTACAGCCCACATCATAACATACAAAGAAATATTTTTCATCTTCACACCTTTAGCTATTTCTATCTCAGTCATTCCCAGTAAATTCAAACAGACTCTGACTTTCTGCAGAAATACTCAACCAGACCAGCCTTACTCAAATAAACATAACTCAATACTCACATAAAATTTTGCCAAACCATTTTACAGAATTACATTTAAGATATAAACTCAAAACTTTCATGTTTTACACTTTATCAAAATATGACTTTAATACCATGCAATTATCATCACAAAATCCTGCAACTGCAATAAAATCAGAAATTCTGAAATTCTCAAACATTCTCATTTAAAATTAATTAATTCTCCAAACATACAAAATTAATAAAAACACTACCAAAAATAGTAGATATTACAATTCGGAATCTATATCAATATTAGAAATTAATAAATTAATCATTTATTGTTTAAATTTTTTTGAAATATCTAAATTATTAATTTTTCTTTCTTTTTACATTGAGGTGTATAATGACCAAGTCTGCCGTAGTTATAACAAATAAGTTATTTTTTCTTATTAGATTTTGAAATATTTTTTGATGTAGAAGCTTTATTATTTGTAGTAGGTTTTGTATAAAGTTCTAATTTTTTATATTTTTTTTCTATAATATTTATGATATGATTTTTTACTAACTTTCTATTTATGCTTTGCAGAAGGTGGATTTAAACGTTAATAACCATATTGAGAACAAAAATTTCCTAATTCTTTTCTACTTTGATGAAACTCATTTTTCATTTTCTCTTTTAGTTTTAAATCAAAGCATAATGTTAATCCTTCATTATTTATAAAATTAATTAATTCACGATAAGTTAAATTATCATAAGGAATAGATCCATTATATAGGCCTCTAATACAAGAACGTACTTTTTCAACAAAAAGTTTGGGAAGTCCTGCAATAAAGCGTTCTTTCCAAAATGGATGACGACAATCATTTCTCAAAAAGACTTTAATAAGGAAAACATCTTTATACCAGCAAAATCTTGTAAATTTGGGTAATATAAATTTGAGAAAACTTTAGAAGCATGATATTGATATTGAATAGGTTATCCAATAAAATGTTTAGTTATTGAATAAATAAGGGTAGCTACTACATCCTCTTCTTAAATTTGAATTTGTTGATTTTCTTCTTATTTAATAAAGAGTTTTTTAGGATTTAATATTTTAGAATGATTTTCAGGTGTTAAATAATTATCCCACTAGCCTTTTAATTGGCTAGTAAAACTAGAAATTAAATGATGAGAAATTGTTAAATCAGAATTATTATATTCTTTATATGCAAAAGAAGCCATAAGCATTTCTTGTAATATATTAATAATTTGATATTCATATTGACCATCTATATTTCATTCATGAATTGATTGACTATCATATTTTGCTTGAATAATTTGAGATCTTTATTCATATTGTATTTTAGGAGGTGTTGGATAATAATTTAGAGTTTCTGGTCTTGGATAATTTTCATTATGAAGCTTTTGAATTGAGTAATTCTCTTCTTGGAATTGACTCTTTAATTGTTGTATATTTATATTTTTTGGAGATTTTTCTTTAATTATAACATTAATTTGAGGTGAAGAAGAGGATGAATCTAAAGTAATTTGATTAAGTCTTGTATGAATTTTGACTAACATGTCTTCTTTATGATTGAATTTGATAATATGTTCAGTAGGTATGTCTAAAGGTTTAAAAATGATTTTTCAGAAATTTTAAAATCTATAGATTTTTATATAGAAGGAGTAAGATTACTATAAATGTATTTCTAATCTATCAAGTTGAGAAGCAATCATATATAGTATTTGATTTGAATAATTATTTTGAAATTATATATTTTTAATATCTCTAAGAGAATGAGATTTTTTATCATCATCTATTGTATTTATCATTTTAAAGGGAGAAGCAATAACATCCTTATTTTCTAAAAATAATTTAATTTCCTCTAATGGTGGATGTATAAAATTAATAATATTATTTCTAGTAGTAACCCAATCTTTTATACATAATCCTGAAAAAAGGAAATTCTAAATTATTTTGTATAGAATATATATAAAACCATTGAAAGAAAGGAATATTTACTCTATTAGAATTCATAAAATTATAATATTTAGTTCTAATATTATCTCGTTGATGACTATCATAATTTTCAGAAAATCAATTTCTTTTCTCGTAATTATGAGGTGATAAAATTCTTTTTTAATACTTTCTTTATCTATAGAAAATTCAAAAGTAATAGTATTTAATTGAGAATAATTTTCCATTTGTGATCTAGTTGGAGATAAAGGTGGAGAAGAATTTTGTTCAAATTCTTAATAAATAGGTTGAAAAATTATATTAGTAAAATTAACTTCTTGTAATTGTATTGTAACATACAGTATTTGGAATGTTTAGAGTAGATATGTGTTCACTTATGATTGTTTGTTGAATGTTAGCATATGTATGTATATATATACATGATAGATAAGCTAGAATTAATCATATTGTGTATAGATTACTCCTAGTATGGTTAGATATCAAGAGATGAATGAATTAGAGGTGATAGACTTGATTAAATATAAGTTTGTTGAGTTTGAATAAGTTGGAATAGAGAAGCGTGAGATATTCTCACCGGCAAACTTTTCATGGTGAGAGGTATGTCTTTACGGGCATGAAGCATCCTTCATAGGCGTGAGATTTCATTCACCACCGTGATAAAATTTTCTATGTAAATTTGCCAAATCCTCAGATTTGCCTTTGCAGGCATAAAAATATTTCAGACCTAAATGTTTCAAGCCACCTTCGGGTAAAGAGTTTCAATTCCAAGGAAAGAGAAGCGAAGTATCATACAACGTGATGTCTGCCATTGGGGAGAGAAGATTATTGAGAAAGGGTTGTCGATGGTATTTGGCTTATGTCCGGGATACTTAAAAGGAAGTAAAAGGCCTAAAGCAGATTTCGGTAGTTAGTGAGTTTTCGGACGTATTTCCTAAAGAGCTACCAGTATTGCCACTGGATAGAGAGATAAAGTTCGGTATCGAATTGCAGCTTGGCACGATTTTGATTTCTATTCCTCCCTACCATATAACACAAGTCGAGTTGAAAGAATTGAAGGTTCAGTTGCAAGATATGCTTGTCAAGGAATTCATTAGACCTAGTAGTTTTCCATGGGGTGCACCAGTGTTTTTTTATGAAGAAGAAAGACGGTTCGATGAGATTGTTCATAGATTATAGGTAGTATAACAAGGTTACCATCAGGAACAAGTATCTTTTGATAAGAATAGATGATTTATTTGATCAATTGCAGGGTAATAATCATTTTTCTAAGATAGACTTAAGGTTAGGCTATCATCAATTGAGAATTTGGAATGGGGACGTACTGAAGACGACTTTCTAGACTAGATATGGACACTATGAGTTCTTAGTGTTACCATTTGGATTGACTAACGCACTAGCTACATTTATGGACTTGATGAATAGGATGTTCAGGCTATTTCTGGAGAAGTTTGTCATTATATTCATCGATGATATTCTTGTATATTCTAAAAGTAAGGAAGAGCATGAAAAACATCTTTGGATTGTATTGCAAACTTTAAGGGAGCATGAGTTATTTGCCAAGTTCTCCAAGTGCGAGTTTTGGCTTGATAGTATTTGTTTCCATGGGCATATGGTAAGTAAGGAAGGACTTAGGTTGATCCGAAGAAAGTGAATGCAATCCTTAATTAGCCTAGACCCATAAATATTTCAGAGGTTAGAAGTTTATTGGGTTTGGTAAGGTATTATAGAAGGTTTATGCAAGACTTTTTCAAGATCGTAGGGCCTTTGACTAAGCTTTCTCAGAAGCAAGTGAAATTCCAATAGATGAATGTTTGTAAAAGGAATTTCCACAAGTTGAAGACTGTAATATCTGCCATTTTTTTTTGTCATTTTAATTAATTGTATGTTTGAAGAATGTAATTAATTGAAAGTATGATGGTTTGAGAAATTTAGAATTTTCTGGTTGCAGGGTATTTTTGTGAGACTGATTGCATGATATTAAAGAAATATTTTGGTAAAGTGTAACACATAAAAGTTGTGGATCTATGTATCATCTTTAATTCTGTTATATGGTTTGGTAAAATTTTGTGGGTGTGAGGAGTTATGCCTCCTTGAGCAAGACTTGTCTGGTTTAGTATTTTTGCAGGAAAATCTGTGTATGTTTGAATTTTATGGGAATGACTGAGGCAGTTTGAGTAAAAGGTGTAAACATGAGAAATGTTCATTTATGTGTTGTGTTGTTGGCTGTAAAATTTCAGGAATTTTGGATAAGTATAACTCAGTGGAGAATGGAATTTCTCAGGTTTGTTCCGATGGATTTTGGGCAGTAAGTCAGGGTGATTTTAGAGAGTCACCATGGTCTGTGTAGTTGCCTTTGTGAGTTGAATTTTGGATATGTTGAACTCCTGCATGTCTATTTTAAGTGATAAAAAGAATCAGGAAATTTGGATATTTGTAGCTCATTTGGGAGCTGGTTAAGTATAAGTTGTCGAGGAAGAGTTTCAGATTGGCAGTGGTTGGTAATTGCGAGCCGGCTATACGAGCTAGCGAAGTGGCAAGGTGAGTTTGCCGAAGTGGAGTTTGGAGAAGAGGATTAGGCGAGGTGGCATTATGTGAAGAGGAAGATAGGCGAGCAGAGTTTGGCGAAGAGGATTAGGTGAGGTGGCATTATGCAAAGATGCATTATGCGAAGAGGCATTATGCGAAGAGGCATTATGAGAAGAGGCATTTGGCGAAGAGGAATAGGCGAGATGGCATTATGCGAAGAGGCATTGCTGAGGTAGCATATGCGAAGAGGGAGATAGGTGAAGTGAGTTGGCGAAGAGGCATTGCCGAAGTGGCATATGCAAGGCAGCTTATGCGAAGAAAAGCTCGCGAAGAGAATTTGGCGAGGCAGTATATGCGATGTGGCATATGCGGATTAGATATACGAAGTGGGAAGTACGAAGTGGGAAATGCGAGATAGGAAGTGTGAGCTAGGAATAGAGAGTTGGCTTATGCTAGGTAGCATTGCTGAAGTGGGTTGGTGAGGCGAGCTGGCCAGCGGGATGTTGGGCAGTGGCCTATTTAACCCAGTGCCTAGTAGCGATTTTCTGCATGATTTTCTTTCTTCTTTTCTTCGTTCTTTCGCAGTTCTTCTCAAGATAGTCCCATTTATTCTTTAATACATTAATACTCAAAATTAAAGCATTAAATCTATAGATTCGCATATTTTAAGGCAGTAATTGTCATATTCAAGCAGAATATCTGAGGAAATCAGTTTTTGGAGAAATAAGGTAAATTTTCCTCAAAAGTTATTTTCTTTTAGATTAATAAATTCTGATGGTTAGAATAGTTAGTTATGAGTGTATAGAATTTATTGCAAGCATTTTAAGGTTATACATTGTAATTAATATTGGAGGAATTAGAATTTATGGACTGTTATGAATAGTAACATGAACAGTAAATTCGAATTAAATGCAGATTTTTCTTTAAGAGATGAATTAAATTGATGTTGGGAATTAAGAATAGAAACTCTAAGATGGTTAAATATTAAGAAATCATATTAAGTATTATTGATTAAGTAAAATCCTAATTTTGAGTATTTGGGAAAAATGTCTTAGGAGGAGAAACTCAAGGAAATTGAGGAGATAAGTGTTGAGCTAATTTTTAAAGGAAATTCAAGGAGAAATTTTGCAGAGGTAAGTATGAACATTGCATTTGTTTATGTTTCATTAAAATGATGTGACCACGCATCCTTAATGTTCCCTCATATGATTCTTGTATACTTGATATAATATTAGTAGATTATTAAATGACAATTCTATGATATCTTAAAACTGAAAGTTACCATTTATTTCATTTGACTATCATAAATATGTATATAATGCAAGTGACTTGGTCAACCTTCTTGGATTAAGTTCACATGATTCCTACTTGATAAACTTGATTGAAATTATGATATCTGTTAATGGTCTTGTGACCAATATGTTTCTTGTGAGATGAAACCATATGACCCTATGGATAGAACGCTCTTCCCAATGAGAGTAAATTTATTGGTCCATCATGCACTTTGGGAACCTAGCTGGTAGGGTTTATACCAGTGTTCCACCTAGAGGGGACCATAAGCTCTAGGCGTATGCCTGGCCAAGCATGCGTTTGAGATAAGGTAGCAAGGACTACCGATGCGCTCTGTTGTGATAGGTAGCATGGCTACTGATGCACTCTGTAGTTCTACCATGATATTTGATAGTGCTATTTGAATGTGAGCACTTTTGTTCTTGTAAGCCTAACCATTTGATGATTCTTATCCATGTTATGGGAATTGATATTTCCTTTGGATTTATATATATGTATGCATATTTCTTTCATGTTGCATGTTCATATCTTACTGAGTTGAAGGCTCACTCCTCTTCTGTGGATTTCAGGTGATAGTGTAGCTCGTAAGGGAGCTAGTGGAGAAGATTAAGCTTTTTGATTTATTCTTCCAAGAAGCCTTCATTGTAATCATTTTGATATATTTATGTATAATTATTGTATGATATTATGGTTCAATATGTATTGGGAGTATACTCTAGAGCTCCATAGTTGGTCATTGGGGATGATAATATTTTGATGTATGAATTGTTATTTTTGGGTTACTCTTGTTCCTTAATGATGTGGGATACATCTTTTGATCAGTAAGGAACAAGAGGAAATTATGAAATAATATATCTAAAGAAATGAATTATGTTTATATGGATTCTATAAATGATTATTAAATGATATAAATATGTATGAGATCCAGGATATGTGAGTTCTACGGGTTTATGGTGGCCTTAAGCCTACCATTGCCCTAGGATTGTCGCACCATTGGAGTTGGAGTGTGACAGAGGTGGTATTAGAGCTATAGGTTTATAATCCTTAGGATAAAAGATGGATAGATGTGCATGAGCACTAGTATAAGTGTTGATTAAGATAACTACGGAGCATAGGATTTGTGTCTCGTCCAATTTTGTCTTCCTTTGGTATATATATTTGCGTTAAGTATGCGTAGTGAGTCTGATAATGTTTGTTCTTCTTATCAGTATCGAGATGCCTCCATGTCATGGTAGAGGACAAGGTCGAGGCCATCCTAGGCCGGAGTTACCTTCTAAAGAGGGTTCAGTAGGTGGGAATGGGGGAGATGAGGTTCCTCCTGTGCCACCAGTGGATATGGCTCATATGGCTCAGCAGTTGGATCAATGCAAAGGAACTATGCCATGATAGCTGAGTTCGTTACTCAGCAAAGGCAGCAGCTGGTACCTCCAGTTCAGGTTCCAGAAATCCCTATTCCTCCAATAGTTCCACCACCTATTGTGCATCAGGAGGAAGAGGTATCATTTGAGAGATTCCTAAAGCTTAAGCCCTCAGAATATAAGGGTGAAGTGGATCCTACGAATTTCCTGGAGGAAATTGAAGAGAAAGTTTAGATTATGTGAATTCCTGATAGAAGAGCCATAGAATTTGTGGGATATTTAATAAAGGCTGAGGCCAAGGATTGGTTCAAGAGAAGCATTTCTGGTATGCTTCAGGAAAATGAGGATTTATCATGGGAGAGATTCAAGGAATTGGTGCTTAATGAATTTCTTCCTGAGAGTGTGAGGGAAGCTAAGTCCCTGGAGTTTGAGAGATTAGTTCAGACCCCTAGCATGAGTGTCTCAGAGTACGCCAGGAAGTTCAGCTAGTTAAGTAAGTTTGCTCCTGTATTGGTGCCTACTGAAGTGGCACGGATTCAATGGTTCCGCAGAGGATTAGTGGCTCCATTGTTTAAGCTCCTAGCTGTACTTGAGTTTGATTCCTATTCCAAGCTGGTGGACAAGGCTAGGATAATTGAAAACAGGGAGATGGAAGCTGGATCAGAAAGGGTTGAGAAGAAGAAGTTCAAGGCTGATAGTTCTTCCAAACCAAACAGTGGGATGAAGACTATGGTAGTGGCTCATCAATCAGCTCCTAGGAGTGGGTATAAAGGACCTTCAGGAAGGCCACAACAGATTCGTACTACTCCTGGATCTACTTCTCAAATGAGCCATGGATCAGCTAGCTTTGCATCACCCAGGGCTCCTAAACCTTTGTGTCCTTCATGCGGCAAATTTCATAGTGGTCCTTGCCATTATGCATCGGGAGCGTGTTTCAGATGTGGACAACAATGTTATTTTCTCAAGAATTGTCCCCAACCACCCTTTGGAGGTAGACCTCAGGCTACATTTCAGATGAGTATAGAGAGGAGCGCTAGTCAGCAACCAGGAGGAGGTAGAGGTATTTTGGGCAGGACTGTTGAGGCTGGTAGAGGATCAAGTCAGCAGGAGGCCCAGGCTTCGGGATCGACTCCTATGGGTAGAGGCAGAGGAAGAGTTTTGGCTCTAGCACAGTGTGAAGCCCAAGCATCTAACATAGTGGTTACAGGTATTCTTATGATTCAAGCCTTAAATGCTAGAGTGTTGTTTGATTCGGGAGCTACACATTCTTTTGTGTCATCCTGTTTTGCTAAAAAGTTGCATGTGCCTTGTAAATTGCTTGAAAGTGTGTTGGTTGTTTCAACTCCTTTAGAGGAAGAGATTAAAGTCCAAAACTCCTATCCATCTTGTGTGGTTAGCATAGGTGGCAAGAGCTTGAATGTGGATTTGATTGAATTGCCAGTGTTAAAGTTTGATGTGATTCTAGACATGGACTGGTTGTCCGAGCACTATGCCATTATAGATTGTAATGGGAAGAAGCTAGTCTTTAAGCCACCTTTGAGTGAGGAATTTAAGTTTTAAGGGGAATGAAGTGAAGTGCCATACAATGTGATATCTGCCATTGGGGCAAGAAGATTATTAAGGAAGGGTTGCCAAGGGTATTTGGCTTATGTCCGGGATACTTGTAAGGAAGTGAGAGGTATGGAGTAGATTCCAATAGTCAATGAGTTTTCGGACGTATTTCTTGAAGAATTACCTGGTTTGCTACCTGGCACGAGTCTGATTTCTATTCCTCCCTACCATATGGCACCAGTTGAGTTGAAAGAATTGAAGATCCAGTTGCAAGATCTGCTTGACAAGAGATTCATTAGACCCAGTAGTTCACCGTGGGGAGCACCTGTACTCTTTGTGAAGAAGAAGGATGGTTCCATGAGGCTATGCATAGATTACAGGCAGCTCAACAAGATAACCATTAAGAATAAGTATCCCTTGCCGAGAATAGATGATTTATTTGATCAATTGTAAGGTGCAAGTCATTTCTCCAAGATAGACTTGAGGTCGCGGTACCACCAGTTGAGAATTCGGAATGAGGATGTATCGAAGATGACTTTCCGGATCAGATATGGACACTATGAGTTCTTGGTTTTGCCGTTTGGATTGACTAATGCACCAGCTGCATTCATGGACTTGATGAATAGGGTGTCTAGGCCATTCTTGGACAAGTTTGTCATTGTGTTTATTGATGACATTCTTATATATTCTAAGAGTAAAGAAGAGCATGAGGAACACCTTAGAATTGTGTTGCAGACTTTGAGAAAGCATCAGCTGTTTGCCAAATTTTCAAAATGTGAATTCTGGCTTGAGAGTGTGGGCTTTCTAGGGCATATGGTGAGCAAAGAAGGGATTGAAGTTGATCCTAGAAAGGTTGATGCAATTCTTAACTGGCCTAGACCCACGAATGTTTCAGAAGTTAGAAGTTTCTTGGGTTTGGCAGGCAACTACAGGAGGTTTGTTCAAGACTTCTCTAAGATTGCAGCTCCTTTGAGCAAGCGTACTCAGAAGCAAGTTAAATTTCTATGGTCAGATGCATGTGAAAAGAGCTTCCAGAAGTTAAAGACTTGTCTCACCACGACACCTGTCTTATCTTTGCCATTGGGTGAAGGAGGCTATGTGGTGTATTGTGATGCATCAAGAGTAGGACTTGGTTGTGTGCTTATGCAGTGTGGAAGGGTGATAACTTATGCTTCGAGGCAGTTTAGGAAGCATGAGATGAATTATCCAACGCATGATCTTGAGATGGCTGCAGTAGTATTTGCATTAAAGATCTGGAGACACTACCTGTATGGTGAGAAGTGTGAGATTTTCATAGATCATAAGAGTTTGAAGTATATATTTCAGCGGAAAGATCTTAACCTTAGGCAGAGAAGGTTGGTGGAATTGCTTAAGGATTATGACTGTGAAATATTATATCATCCAGGGAAAGCCAATGTAGTAGCAGATGCACTGAGCAGGAAGTCTTTGGGGAGTTTATCCCATATTCAAATGAGAAGAAGACCTTTAGTGAAGGAAGTGCAGAGATTGCATAATATGGGGATTAGTTGGGAATTGTCAAATTCAGGAGTGCTTTTGGCAAATTTCTAAGTCAAGCCGGTTCTCATTGATCAAATTAGAGAAGCTCAAGACAAAGACCCTCAGTTAGTGAAGATAAAGAATGATATGGGGTTAGAAAAAGCTCCAGGATTTACTGTGGCTGATGACATATTGTGACATGGTAGCAGTTTATGTGTTCTAGCAGTTGATGGGTTGAGAGATATGATTCTTAAGGAAGCACATCATGCCAAGTATAATGTGCATCCAGGTGCAACAAAGATGTACCATGATATTAAGAATTCATATTGGTGGAGTGGAATGAAAAGAGATGTCGCAGAATATATAGCCAAATGTCTAACTTGCCAGTAAGTCAAGTTCGAGCATTAGAAACCATCGGGGTTACTCCAAGAGTTGCCATTGCCGGAATGGAAATGGGAG